>JAVYIG010001385.1:0-142500 GCA_035222895.1 Strongylocentrotus droebachiensis | reverse complement strand
CGTTCCTGAGGGTAGGAGACCCCCACCCCACCCCTCGCACCACAACCACCCACATCACCCTACCAAGCAGCAATCAGCTGACACTGTACCATCTTCCATAGTCACAATGCTACCGATGAGGCAGAGGAGTAGAACACTGGGTGACACGCCCCTCACCCCGACCACACCCACTTCGCCAAGGTCTTCGTTTCAATTTGAAGGGGAGCAGTTCAAAGCCCTCAGAGCCCCTAGGCAGAAGCCACCCTTGATCAGGTAGGAAATGGAGTTAGTTGCAGATGATCTCTTTTTGAACATGGATATTTTCATACCACAGATATTTTATAATGAGGAGTTTTTTTGCAGTTCACAACCCATACGGTATGATATCTCAGAATCTATTTCTTAGTATCCCAAGACATATCACACTGTACATATAGCTAATTGGAATGATGTACATGTACATGTTTGTGAGATACATTAATGTCAGCATGAAATCTCGAACCATATGGACAGAGAAAAATGATTTAAAGTGTCTGCAAGTTGAATTGAATAAATAGAGCAAAATTTAACCTAAAAAAGTTTCATCAAAATCGCATGAAAAATAAGTAATCCATGGAATTATAATGTTTAGCATAATTTCAGGAAACAGTGATATGTATCACATAGGCTGAATGCAAATTAGCGATTTGATAAAGATTGATATCACTTTTCTGCTCTGGGAATGTAAAAGTCATGACTTGAATCCTCATGGAATATGTGCAAAATCATCATCAAGGTAACTTATTGTAATATAAAGGGAAAATTGTATACAGGTGTGTCTAGAAAAAAAGAAAAATTTGAAATTTTATGAGATACGACTGGCCATTTAACTAATCTTGATTAAAAATGTCTATGTACACAGTCCATGTCTTTATAATACTCATAAGGCAGTGTCACACAGAGGCCAATAATCTGGATTTTAGTTATCCAGATTTTTATTATCCTCTTAATTGGCTGTCTGTCACCAATTATCCCTTCAAATATCCCTTCAAAAATCCTCATATGAAGCAAGATAATTCTCTCCTGAAAAGATTTTTCAAGCGTTTTTTTAAGTGATTTTTCTGTCTGACACCAATGTTGAAATAATCCCTTGAAAGGTCAGTGTAAGCTTAACGTGATTGGCTGGCATAGGGTTTTTAACGATCTATCATAACCTGCGCACAATTATATTAGCGCGCATTTAATGATTGAACGTGTGATTATGATTATCACAATGCTTATCTACCTAAACGGCACATGCGCAATGGCCCATCGAAAATCTGGATTTTAGTTATCCAGATTATTCGTAGCCTGTCTGTCACCAGTCTGTCACCAGTCTGTCACCGACGTAAATGAAAAAAAAACTAGATTTCTAAAATCTGGTTTATTCAAGATGGGTCAGGATTTTTCTGTGTGACACTGCTTATAATGTTGTAATTTAGTCAGTTTCTTTTCTGGTCAAATGAAGAAGTAGAATTGACTGAATCCAACAAAATATAAATTGAAAGGATCATTTGAATGTTTATGTTCTTGAATCCAAGAAGGCACTTTCATTTATTATAATATTTCTCTCCTTTTTATCTCTGCTTGTAGGGCCATGAGTGTAGGTGGACGAGCTCACCTCCTGAGCCCCCAGGGACACAGCCCCCGTACCCCACTCATGACCTCCAGCACCCGTACATCATGGCGACAGGCAATCTTCAACCGGGTTGTCACCCCCATGAGCGAGAGCAAGGCACCTTCTCGTAAGTCAGACTACGGTACATTGGTCAGTCTGCTGTATCTTTGAGTGCTATATTATATTTCTATTTCACAGCGATCCACAGAGACGTGTGTAGTAAGAAAGAGTAAATGGTTTAACCCATAAAGGACATGATTTCTTAAAGGTACTATGCAAAGGTCATATGCAATCAACTAGGTACACTTTTCAAGTGAAAGGTCGTGTTCATTTATCTAAAATGAACATGCATATTATCTGTCAAGAAATAGGGTAGAAACTGTAATAGAAGAGTAATATGCAAAGAAGGACAAGAATAATTGGGTCATAGGAAACCTTACCCCAAGAAATAACTTAAGATATTCATAGCATAATGTACAGTGACTCAGTACGACACGGGCATTGCAATTTCCTTGTAACGTGACATACTTTGCAAAGTTGTTTATCAAGTAAATGTATTAAAAAATGTATTGATGCTTCTTTCCCACGTGTGTGTGAGGATGAAGTAGTTCATTCACCTGCTATCATCTTTTGTACTATAATTGTCAGAATGCAAATTGTATAAATAAGTTGTTGCGCTTCTGGGGTGAAGGTTTTGCATAAATTTGATAGAATTGTCAACTGCTTTATGTTAGTATTTTTAAATAAATAAGTTATTATTGTTCTACTGAAAATATATTTTTCACCAAATACAAGTTTTGCCTTCTCAGCTATGATGATTTCCCTCATTGAAAAGTAAAGGTTTTTTTACTGAACTAAAACGTCTTTCCAACTAGAACTTATTGCATGATACATGTACAAGTTCGCCTGGTATGTCACAGAATCAGGAAAATGACTCTGCCCATGTCATGGTAAAAAGGATTTACACCATGTCAAGAATACATGTATCTTCATTATATCTCTCTTGTATATTTTTGTAACAAATATTGTTCATTTATATGAGAAAGGATTTCTTGGAGATTTAGTGTGATTTTATTGTTCCTATTTTAAAAATAAAGCTTGTGTCAACCTATGCAAATAAATTACAAACCCAAATCAAGTGAAAAGGTAGTATGATCAGCAGAATGACATCATTATTGCAGCTCTATTATGGCATTTCTTGAACAGAATGCAGAAGAGTGCAAGACATAGAGGATATGCTTCAAAAGGTTCTTTTTTTCTTCTATTAACATGTACAGGGTTTGCAGACCAGAGCGAGAGTGTGTTCGATGAGCAGGAGGAAGAAGATGAGGCAAAGATTGAGTTCAAATCTAGCCCTGTTATAAAGAGATTCTCCTCCAGACTAGCAGTTAAGGCGCTGTGGCAGCGAGCCATCAGGGAACAGATTATACTCAACCGTATGGAGAAAGAAAACAAGAAAATACAAGGTTAGTGTTTGTTTCAGAGTGGTTTAATCACTAATATTTACTTCTGTGGTGTCATTCAAAATTAATAGACAAGCCGTGTGCTGAGCTAAATTTTGTTATGCAGTTACAGCTCACATAGGATCTTCCTAACCCTAACCCTAATATCCAAGTTACAGCAGGTCCAAAATACATGTGCACAACTAATTTGCAGCCTCCCATAGTTCTCTGGAATAACCCCACTTCTAAAGGAACTACACTGGTTGCCAGTTCGCCAGAGAATCACATTCAAAATATTAATGATAGTTTACAAAGCTCTAAATGGTTATGCTCCTAGTTATGTTACTGAAGTGTTGAAAATCAAGTCTCAAACTCATGGTCGTAACCTTTGTAGTACACGACACATTTATGTTGCAAATTCCCCCATATTAACCAAAGTACCCCTCAGAGACCAGTATTTTCTTTGTGCTGCCCCTAGATTATGGAATAGATTACCACTAGAAATAAGGAAAGTCCCATCACTAGAAAACTTTAAATCGAGACTGAAAACTCACTTGTTCATATAGTATGTATGGCACAGCATTTACGAGCTTTTGCAGCGCAATAGAATATATCCATATAGTTATTGCGCTTTACAAATGAATATATTATTATTATTATTATTATCTTCTGTTTTTTGGATTGATGAGAAAGAACAGATTTATGAGCACAGTATTACAAAAAATTTATGTTTGCAAGTCAAGTTTATTATCCAGTTAACTGTGAATTAACCAAGTGCAGTCTTATATCACTAATGCACAAGCTTCAAATCATGAATTATTTTATTTATAAAATGGATCAGCAATATCAATATAAGTCGAGAAATAAGCAAAATACCAGATCAAGTTGCCAAGAGTCGCACAGTCATGGGTGCCGCCATAAGATTTGAATGACATCACAGTACATAAGCCTAGCCAAACAATTATGTGCGCATCAATGTCCTTGCCATTTGAAATTATGTGTGTTTCATAGTGCCTTAATTATGTAGGCATCAGAGATACACACCTCAGCCATGTATTATCTCTTTTTGATGGGAACTTCTTTTACACGGTAGGCATGGTAGTAAAGAGAGACGCATAGTCATGTGGTGTCACTTGACCAATTAGACTGCCTACATTCTTGAACCCATTTTATAATGATGATTATGAATAGATGATGTGTGAAATACAAGGCCATTTCCACAAGCTCATTCAGATAAGAATATTAACAAAAATAACCATGAGTAATGCACATCACTGTAATACATTAATCAAAATACATGTAGGGGCTGGTATGTGCATCCCCCCCGCCCCCACACACACAATATTGCCTATCCCCCCCCCCCCCCCATCGTCCCGTTTCATTTGTAAATGAGCTCTTTCTTCACCATCATTTGAAAAATTACTGAAACAGGTAGTTTTTTTTTTTTTACTAATTGTGCAGAAAGAACTTGGTTTCAAATTTCATCATAAACCAATTGAGCATCTCCAGTGTCCTGTTTCTTTCTTCTTCTTCTTCTTTTTTTTTGGGGGGGGGGGAGGGAGCAATTTATAATCATTTCTAAACAAGCCTTCATGTAAACTACTATTTACTCTTGCGCACACACATATTATCAAATATATTCTTTCATGATTTTATTACCAGCTCGTCAAGATGCAGTGAATGAGAAGAAGATGAAGTTGGACTATGAGGAGATCACACCATGTCTGAAAGAGGTCACTAAACAATGGGATAAACTAATAGCCTTACCCAACAGAGCTAACACCATCATACCTTATGATGAGATCAACAAATTATTCAAAGAGGGTAAGAGCATAGATGACAGTTTATAATTTGATAAGTCATTGTTTTTTCAGACAAAATTACTGTAGACCCAGAAACATTTGTGAATGGCCATTTTTGCGGAAAGAAACTTTTGCTAATTGCCAAATTCAGAATGAATGAACTATTTTGCTGCATGAAACTATCATAACTTTGGACAATTGAACAATTTGAGAAAGCTTCCGGTATAACAGTTTATTGAGGCAGTTGTCTTGTTTACGACATATAATCATGTAAAGATCCGTTGGTGCTTTGTGACACTACTAGGACCGAATGCTCTATACCTCAGTTGTTATGTTAGCTTCTGCTGCCCCTCTCTTGTTGTATCATATTGTGCAGTATTATTTTTCAGTTTGTTTGTCATTTAGAGTACAAAATTTGATCGAAGTCTTCCTCTCATTTGCTAATAAAGAAAACTGTAGATAGACAATAGGGTTATTAGTAGCAGCTTTAGCCAAATGAAATGTGTTTATAAGACTCTCATGGGAATGTCTGTAGTTAAGTTTAGTCACTCTACGTAATATGATGGGAACATTTCATGTTTGTTTTATTAAAGAATGTCTGATGTAAGTTTCTGGCCCAAAGTAATTGAATATTTACAATGGTTATAAACTGGTAGTTTATTTATATTGGTTGTGAAAAAGGACTGCAAGAAAGCATTGCTTTTTGCAAAAAAAAATATAATCAACAGGAATTTCTTCATTTTCTTGTATTGTGAAAGCCATTCCAGATATTACATCATGCATGTTTATCTTTCAAATTCTGTTCATGAATATAGGTGTACCAAAGACAAGAAGAGGAGATATCTGGATGATGTTATCTGAACAGCATCTCTTAAGGATGGTTCCAGGGGCATCTCAGATACCGGAGTCTGAGCCTTACTCAGAGCTTATAAAACACCTCACTACACACCAACATGCTATTCTTATTGACTTGGGTAAATAGTTATAACCTTCCCCCAGTTGATTTTCTGACTTTATGAAGCTTTGTAGTTAACCTGTATCTTGCATCTGTATTTTAATCTAATGTACAATATTCTATCAATTCGATCTGATAAAATATTACGCTTTTGTATCTATCATGCATCTTGGTCTTTCTTATTATTTTTGATACCTATCTATACCCATTCTGCCCATATATTTCCAATGACCTCGTGCGTGTTTTACTCTCTCTCTCTTCATTCTCCCTCTTAGAGTTTAATAAGTTTTGAATAGTTTGGTCATAAAATAGTAAGGCTTTAAAGGGATAGTTGAGTTCTCTTTTCAGACCGCAAATGCTTTCAAAGTGCATGGTTATTGCTCTTATTCTTATCTATGACATTTCTAGTGCCCTTTTAGGACCTAAAATTACTATGAAGGTAATTTTAGACCCCAAAATGTGTGAAATTTAGCCAATACAATCATACCAATTTGGCTCCACTTTCAAAAATATACGGTGACCATTAATTAATTAATTAATAATAACAATACATGGGGCCGGCTGGTTGTGTGTAATATAACCAACACGACAAAGCCAACAAAAATACAACGAAAAAGGCGCTATTTTGTTTTTTCAACGTTTTTTTCTTCAAATTATCAAATATTTGTGGTGGTACACAAATATTAGAAATAGTTATATTTATGGATTTTTCAGCCGTCTCTGAACCGATTTTAATCAAACAATCTCCTCAAGGTCTTCTTGATAGGATATACCTAGCCCAACCACACCCTTGTTTCTCTGATGACCTTGGGCATGGTCAACTCCATCTCCCCAAGGTCTTCTTGATAGGATATACCTTTCTTTCTCTGATGACCTTGGGCATGGTCAACTCCATCTCCTCAAGGTCTTCTTGATAGGATATACCTAGCCCAACCACACCCTTGTTTCTCTGATGACCTTGGGCATGGTCAACTCCATCTCCTCAAGGTCTTCTTGATAGGATATACCTAGCCCAACCACACCCTTGTTTCTCTGATGACCTTGGGCATGGTCAACTCCATCTCCTCAAGGTCTTCTTGATAGGATATACCTAGCCCAACCACACCCTTGTTTCTCTGATGACCTTGGGCATGGTCAACTCCATCTCCTCAAGGTCTTCTTGATAGGATATACCTAGCCCAACCACACCCTTGTTTCTCTGATGACCTTGGGCATGGTCAACTCCATCTCCTCAAGGTCTTCTTGATAGGATATACCTAGCCCAACCACACCCTTGTTTCTCTGATGATCTTGGGCATGGTCAACTCCATCTCCTCAAGGTCTTCTTGGAAGGTTTTTATGCCTCCGTTACGAAGTAGCCGGAGGCATTATGTTTTCGGGTTGTCCGTCCGTCCGTACGTCCGTACGTCCCGTCCTCGTTATCGCGTTATCTGAAGAACCGATTGATGGATTCCTGCCAACCTTTGGTCATGTATGTATCTTGCAGAGCCGATGAACTGATTAGATTTTGGGGTCACGAGGTCAAAGGTCACAAGGCTCATTATGTATGCAAAAATAGCTTGTGATATCATTATCATTAGAACAGATTGATGGATTCTTGCCAAACTTAGATCATGTCTGTATCTTGCAGAGCCAATGAACTGAGCAGATTCTTGGGTCATGAGGTCAAAGGTCAAAGGTCACAGGGCTCATTATGTATGCAAAAACAGCTCGTGATCGCGTTATCTCAAGAACTGATTGATGGATTCCTGCCAAACTTAGGTCATGTATGTTACTTGCAGAGCCAATGAACTGATTCGATTTTGGGGGTCACGAGGTCAAAGGTCAAAGGGCTCATTATGTATGCAAAAACAGCTCGTGATCGCGTTATCTCAAGAACCGATTGATGGATTCCTGCCAAACTTAGGTCATGTATGTATCTTGCAGAGCCAATGAACTGAGTAGATTCTTGGGTCATGAGGTCAAAGGTCATGGGCTCATTATGTATGCAAAAATAGCTTGTGAACGCATTCTCATTAGAACTGACAGATTGATTACTATTTAACTCGGGACATCTTGCAGAGCCAATGAACTGAGTAGATGTTAGGGTCATGAGGTCAAAGATCAAAGGGTCATATATGTATATGAGAAATTGCTTGTAATCACGATATTCTGAGAACCTGTTAATGGATTAAAATTGAACTTGAATTTGAAAAATTTCTTCTGTTTTGGTTTGTAAAATTGCTCAATGACGGAGGCATCATTTCGACTGCGCGCAGTTGAAGTTCCATCTAGTTTTAAATTCAAATAGCTTCTGTTCTATATATAGTTAAGTTTTGAATATTAAACAAGCATCTTTGTTGCTAATATTCTATTCTTTTTTATTCTCTTTATAGGACGAACCTACCCCAACCATCCATATTTCTCTAATGCCCTTGGGCACGGTCAACTCTCTCTCTTCAATCTTCTGAAGGCATACTCTCTGTTGGATGGGGAAGTAGGTTACTGCCAAGGTCTCAGCTTTGTGGCTGGCATTCTTCTCATGCATGT
The DNA here is from genome assembly GCA_035222895.1 of Strongylocentrotus droebachiensis. Classification (NCBI taxonomy): domain Eukaryota; kingdom Metazoa; phylum Echinodermata; class Echinoidea; order Camarodonta; family Strongylocentrotidae; genus Strongylocentrotus; species Strongylocentrotus droebachiensis. The sequence continues at coordinate 134,157 of JAVYIG010001385.1, read as the reverse complement.
AAGTTATACGGCAGGGGAAATTGAAGTATATTGGATAGTTAATGTAGAACAAGAATTTTTAGCGACATGAAACATTTGTGATTTTCACATCAATAAACTTCTGAGAAATTGTAAAAATTTGGATTTGTTGTGATTCATTACCGTACTTTTGCAGCATGAAACTCTTTTGAATCTGAACCAATCAGCTTGCAAACTTTTCATGCAAGCTAAATTTTCTGTTTGTTACAATAAGCTAAATAATATTTTGTTTTGAGCCCCAATACAGTATTTCTTGAGCTGGTGTTGGACTTGTTTGAATGCTCTGTCTACTTCTCATCTCGTCTTCAAATTAGAGCATGTGATTTTTTGTTGTTGAAAAGCCAACAGCAACTTTTAGAGTGTGAGTGGCAATATGAAATGTTAATGTTTAAAGATATAATAATTCAAGTCGTGAAAACCAGGCTAGAATAATTCAGAAATAGCCCAAGTTAGAAATGTTATTGCTTAATGTTTGCCCAGCTATTTTTTACATGATAAAATGCTATCTTGGCAGTAAAAACAGATTAAAGTAGAAATGAAGGAAGTGGTAAAGTCAGCAATATGATATTGACCCATTTTGATGTGATCATGGATTGTGAGCAATCAGGAATTGATATCTCTTGTCTTGTTGATGAATTTTTATGATGTTGTTGTTTCTTTTTAGATGGAAGAACCTGCTGCATTTAAGATGCTGACATACCTCATGTTCAGCTGGGGTTTTAGGAGTCAGTATAAACCAGACATGACAGCTCTACAGGTAAGAGAAATCATAAGGACTAAGCAAGAAGATGAAATGTGTTCCTTCAGTCCCTGTCTTTAACCCCTAAATACTTGAAATACTCCAAACCGAACATTCAATGTCATGTGTCATACACATTTATAGCAGCAGGTTGATTCCATCCCACATACACTTTGGATTCCCCAGTTTTACTCATGTCTTTGAGAAGTTTTTACATCTGTCTGAACCATTCAACTAGTATGCTATGTACTGCTTCTATAGTGGATAGGGTAGAGAGCTTGTAATATTGAGATGACTAATGGGTTGAAAGGGCATTGATACTTGATTGATACCAATACCCAAACAATCTATCCACCTGAGTGATTGCATCCTATAACAACTTGATCTCATAAGAAATCATGCATAAAGCAAGAGGATAGTACTATCACAGATGTATCGTGATTCCAACCACCCAATCATCAATTTCTTGAGAAGGCTTTATGTCTCAAATCTTAGCCGGCATAAAGAATACATTATTGTTTTGTTGTCTGCTATGTTTTAGCACCTGTCACATAATATGAGAAAATACAAAGGAAATTGCCACTGTATAATTATGCTATTGTCATACCGATTGTTATTGTATAATGACTATATGTTTTGCTTTCCTCTGCTCACATAGATCCAGATGTACCAGCTCTCGCGTCTTCTTCATGACTTTCATCATCGTCTCCATGATCACTTGGAGCAGAACGAGGTGGCTCCGTCCCTATACGCAGCTCCTTGGTTCCTCACCCTCTTCGCCTCACAGTTTCCTTTCGGCTTTGTCTCAAAAGTCTTTGGTGAGTTCTTGAACTTTCTTCAATGCAGGTCTGGAAAACAACTACTGTAAGACTGAATCATTCATTAATATACAAATAGTGAATGGCCATGAGTGCAATGGTACAAGATTTTGCACGAGGTGAAAGATAAGAGACGCTATATTCAACGAGGCGCAGCCGAGTTAAATGGAGCGTCTCATCTTTCACCGAATGCAAAATATTGTTCCATTGCACGAATAAGGACCATTCACTATTTGTTTTATACAACACCTCGGACGTTAACAGGCTTAAAACAGTTTTCCTAGGCCTAAATCTCAGCGAGTTTTTGTTTGTTTTCAATTGATGAAATTGTTGATAGTGAGCGCGCACTAAAGCAGGCAGCAAACCATGCGCGTACCATACGCCGCGCGTACCAACCTTTATGTTTGATGTGACGCGGATTGCAATTTCGTTTGATCCATTGGTAACATTGCACGGCGACGTCACTTGCCTCACCATATACTTTGTACATCGTTAGTGACGTCAGCGTGCAATGGTGCGAAACGATCAAACGGAATTGCACGGCTGGAGAATGATGCCGTTCAACAGTACTTTTAGCACATGTCATGTGATCAATAATTGACCAATGAGGTTGTAAGAATCTTAGTAGGCGTTGTATAATTAATAATGACAGCTCTTTATTTTCTGCAGTAAGAAACTTCAGCCCACTGCACATTGTTTAATTGGATTGCAATCAAAATCTGTAAGAAATTGCAATATCATTTGATTTACAAAATTCAATGTCTAAAATTACCATGAGTGAGGTTCTTAACAGTCTAATGAATAATCATAATTGCATGGTACTTGGTGTTCTGGCCAGAGAAATAGCAAATGGTAGCTGTGTCAGACCAATCACAGGTTTGTCTTTAATTTGAAGCTGATTCAGTGTTTTCTCCAACTGCAATACCTGTAATGCCTAGCAATTTCAGTTTTGATCTCAATATTAGGAGCGATTGTACGATTGGGAGCAATTGTTCGATGTGCTGTGGGCTTTACCGGATAGTTCATTCTCATATTTTAACTTAGATCATCTTGTAGACAGAGAGGTGACACTAAAATGTTATCCTCAATATGACTTGACTTGATTTAACTTGGATGTATATTTGTATGTATCTAAGTAACACACTCATTTCCTTTTTGCTATCCATTAGATCTGATCTTCCTTCAAGGGTTTGAGGTGATCTTCAAGGTGGCTCTAGTGATCCTTGGTAGCCATGAAGAGCTCATCCTTCAGTGTGATGGCTTTGAGTCCATCATTGACTTCATCAAGAATCAACTACCATCCCTCGGCATCGTCCAGATGGAGAAAGTCATTAACAAGGTGAGAAGGCATAAAGTACCTCACGAGTTCAGAATCTATCCTTTGTTTAGGAAGGAATTTAGGTAATATATCTAAATTATTTAATGAATGTAGTTCATTTCTCAGACAGAGAATGGATCTTTGCTTTTGTTAGTGAGTACTTCAGTTTTTATGCATATCAAATTTACCTCCTACATTGTACCTTGTATTATTTTCTTCCATAGGGGAAACTGAATCTAATATAACTGAAAGTATAACTTAGGCTGTGTTTGTTTTGTAGAATGATTGTTGAGACCACCTGGATTGATATTAGTTTGTTGAATTAGATCCTTAAACAATTCACTGGCATTGAATTCTACCTTCTGCATGGACCGATTGTTCATGAATTTTAGAGTTTCAGGGAAAAGGGATATATTATTTTATTGTTACATTATTTGTTTATGATCATCTCTGAATTTAAAGGCCTACCACTTAGACATCTCTAAACAACTTCATGCTTATGAAGTCGAGTACCATGTGATTCAGGAGGAAATGCTGCCCTCACCTGCCCAACCAAAGGCCATGCAGCGAGACATTGATCAGCTGGAGTACAATAACCATAACGTCCGTCGCCATAACAATGAGCTTTTAGAGCAACTACAGTCTACACACAATACAATCCAGAACCAGAGATCTCTTCTACAAACCAAACAGGTAAGTGGTCAACTTGAATCGGACATTTGTTTGACTTCAAAGGGTGGTTGAAATTGAATGCCTAGAAGAACTAAACAGAATGAAGTATGCCATACAATATTAATGAGTAAAAAACATTGGCAGGCTTTAGATCATGTGATATTCACGTGCCTTAGATCACATGATTTTTTTCCTCTGCCGCGAATGTTTTCCCTCTCTGCTGCATGCTGCCAGCTACAATCTACTGCGCTGCATGACAATTACGTCTCATTTCAAAATGATGGCTAGCTGAACTTTATATCGAGTACGTAGCTCATGAAATATCATTATTTCTGTAAGATATTATGAATATCTTTAGTATTATTTGTCAAAGCAAATTATTATGTTACGGTAATTTTGTTGAATTGGAGTTCCTTAAAGTCTTACGTGATGTTTTTTAATTGGTTTAGTGCTATTGTTCAGATCAGGTCAGATGACGGTGTAGGGATGTAAACAAGCATATCAAGCTTGAAAAACTTGACTTGTAACTTCAGCTTGCCGTTACACACTCATTTTTAGAACGAACGAAAGGCACTTCGATGTTATTTCAAAAGCTTTAAATTATTTTCCTTCATCAAAATATCAAGGGTAAACCATAATGTTGTGGATATATTTTGACAATTAAATAAATGCCTATTAGTATTACGATTTAATTGTAATAGTCTGATCAACATTATAGTCTTGTGTGTGGGACTTTCTTAACTTGCTCAGTCTTCAGTGGGTCATATTTCCACTTCCGTTTCTGAACGCACTCGGTACCACGCACGAAGCATGATTTCTTTCTTGCAGCCTCAATTTTAGAGCGATAAAAACACCTACCGTCAACTGAAACGATGTCCATTTATTTTTTAAAGCATCTTGGTTTAATTCAATTGAAAGCTTTGTTTTGAAAGCAGTAACTGTCTTTTCTGTCGCATTATTAGAACAGCAACTTAGCCTTAAGTCCCGCCGCTGCATGCACACAATTTTTATTGTCAGTGGTGAAAATTGTGGGTACCTGGTCCCCGCCCGAAATTTTCAAGTCAAACCCGGGTTGGGCAAATCCCATGATGACTCAGGCCTACATACAATTTTAATGAGTAAAAAACTATTGGGAGAAGAGGAAGATAGTGGGTAGTCCCATCTGAACATGAATGTTGTTCGATATATACATAACAATGTATTCGCCTTTCAGTCTATGTGATTTTCACCCAATTTCAGCAGGTGTACTAGTCCAAGCAACTAATTTACTACATGGTAAATAATGCTAAATGATTTTCAGCCAGTTTCTCTTAATGCGAAGTCACCAAGTAGGGATAGGAAATAAACAATCTCTTTCTTGACACTTATCTTGATACTTCATTGTTTGTATCATATATATATCCAGATTGTTAACCATTTAACAATTTTATTTTGGGGTTTGTCACCCTCAGTTTTGAAAGGATAAAAGTTATAATAGGTAGATGTTGTGTATAGATAACGGGAAAACTGATAAATGGAATATGTATGGAGAACAGAGAGGACTGCAACTCCAAACCTGCTGTTGCAAGGGAAGGTGTTGTGGTTATGTTAAGTGTATACTTTAGTTTCTAGTACATGAAACTATGATGTGCATTTATCCTTCTTTATTTCTTCTTCCAGTCAACAGAAAACAACCTGCGATTGGAAATCCGCAACTTAAACCTGGAGCGAGCTGCCCTTCTTGACACTATCGCTAAATTACAAGCCCTGGTTCCAGACAATGTCCTGAGCAATGCTAGCCTGGACCTGATCCAACCCAAGACAGACTTGAAGTGCTATGATAGTGACTCCTCTCTCCAAACCATAGAGAGCACTGCCCCCGGGGGTGGAGGAGACAACCTGTCCATCGACAATGACTCCATCGAGGACATCGACGGCGAGGTCGCAGCCATCAACAAGGTCCACATCCTTAAAGAAGAGAGGTCGAGGAACAACAGTGGGGGTAGCATCGGAAGCGGGCAGAGTGCAAGCACATATACAAGCGAGGCTGATGTGCCATGTATTATGATCACAGACACAAAATCTATATCGTCCCTTTGAAAGTGAGCAATAGAGAAAGGCTTTAGAACCAACAAGCTCCGCTCCCTGAAAGAGGAGAGCCTGAGGAACAACAGCAGGGGTATCATTGGAACCGAGGAGAGTGCCAACACAAATATGAGTGAGGCTGATGGTGCCATGCATAATGATTAAAGGGAAAGTCCACCCCAGGATTTTCTTTAGCTGACGATATAGACCTAATAATACCATGAAGAATGATACAAGTCTCATTAAAATCCATGATCACATAACGAAGATATATCGACTTTTTTATCGAAAATCAGCCGCCCCCCAAATGCAATAGCGTTACATGGGCATGAAACGATCGCCAAAAAATAACCGATAGTATCGAAATTGTGACGTATGTTGCGACATACGTCACAATTTCGATACTATCGGTTATTTTTTGGCGATTGTTTCATGCCCTTGTAACGCTATTGCATTTGGGGGGCGGCTGATTTTCGATAAAAAAGTCGATATATCTTCGTTATGTGATCATGGATTTTAATGAGACTTGTATCATTCTTCATGGTATTATTAGGTCTATATCGTCAGCTAAAGAAAATCCTGGGGTGGACTATCCCTTTAAGGACACAAGGTCAATAGCGTCCGAGTGAAAGTGAGTGAAAGGGAAAGACTTTAGGACCACACCTCTGTAAGTGAAACTAGAATTTCAAAAGAAGACAATTTAAAACAAAGGGATATATGTAGTTTTCTGAACAAAATATCTGTCAAACAGTGTTTCTGTTTATAGGAGATGAATGTGTTTAAAGGAGTTAAATTTATTGTTAACACATGTACATAATATATACAGTAAGCAAAAGCTTTAAATAGATTTATTCTTGTGCTATTACCATCTGAGACTGGCATTATTGTTTTGTGTTCAGAGATTGTTTTTTGATTGTTTGTTATTTTGAATCAGTGGCCTTTATCGTGTGCAGGAATTGTCAACCGCATTTATGTGCTCTTCTATTTACTTGCAAAAAGAATTGATGTGATATAAGATAGTATAGAGTTGAATTGAATGATTTTTATGCCTCAGTTGGTGCCGGAGCCCTTATGTTTTGGGGTTGTCCGTCCATCCCAATTTATCGTTACCGCAATATCTCAAGAACCACTTGAGTTATGAAGTTCAAATTTGATGATAGTATGTATCATTATAGGAAGACAATCTGATTAGATTTTGGAGTAACTAGGTCAAAGGTATATTTAGTCACAAAGGTCAACTTCTGAAATTCCAGCTATAACCCACTTTATCACGAAATCTCAAGAACCACTATGGGGTTCAAATTAGTCATAGTATGTATCATCATTGGAAGACAATCTGATAAAACTTGGGGGTATGTCAGTCAAAGGTCATGGGTCTCAAATTTCTGAAATTACAGTTATCACAATATCTCAAGAACCACTCGAGATATGAACTTCAAACTTGGGGACAGTGTTTATCACCGTATGAAAAAAAACCTCATCAGAGTTTAGGGTAAGTAAAACAAAGGTCAAATGTCATAGAGGTCAATTTTTTAAATTTGAGGTATCACCCTCGTTATCACAATATGTCAAGAACTCTTGAGGTATGAGCTTCAAATATGGTGACAGTATAACTATAGGAAGATGATCAATTACATTTTGGGGGCTAGAAGGCCAAGATCATTATCATCAGCTGACATTTGATTACAGGCTTTATGTTTTCATTGCGATATGTCACAAATAATTCCATCCATTTCCTATACTGAATTTAGGGTGGAGGCATGAAATAGATGCAGTCACATTTGTCTTGTTTAATGAATACTCCTTGCTATCATTATGCCTATCTTGTGTGCATTTGTGACTAACATTTTTTGTGAAATCACCCTTTTTAAGGGAGGGTGTTTTATTTATGTTAAAGTTCTACATGTACATAGCATTTGTATACATGTTTTATTCTCATCTGGAGGCCATTTTTCTGTCTTTAAACAACTGTACTGATACAATTTGTGAGAGACGTGGCCAATAATTTAGTGTGATCCAAACAAATTTCGCTTTGGGAACAAAGTGTTTAAAAAAAATGAAAGAAAGACTTGCAAAGCTAATCCAGATTTTTTTCAATTTTCATGAAATGCAAATTTCGAGAAAACTTTGATAAGCTAAACCATGAAGCAATCCGTTTATTGGACAGATTTTGTGATAGATATTGATTTTTACAATGATGATACTAGATAGTAATATATTACATTTCTTTAGCACATGAAAGAAACAATAACTTGAATTTTTATCTTTCTAAGAAAAAAAAAGAGTATTATAGACTTAAATCGACAAATGATAAATGATAATGCAAATTGGTGTTTAAATGTACCTCTTTCCTAATTACCTTGAAAGTAGAAAGCACAGTAAATACCTGTATCATATCATGCTAAAAAACATTTTTCCATTCGATACCCAAGAGGGAATTAGAAACTTCAGAGGATGCTGTAAAACAAAATGTATGTCCTAACAAATCTTTTTGTAGGAGTACTTTAAGGAGTGGAGATGGTGCCACACATTGTGTGCTTGAATGAATATGATGACTATGGCAATGTCATCTTTAATGCATTTAGAAAAAATGTTATGAAGCACTTATGTAGATGAAAATTATTGGCATAATATCATTGCCCTAGCTCCTGACAGACTTCTAGTCTAGATTTTCTGTAGATGTAAAGCAATGACATTGTGTGAACCTCAAATATGGTCTTCCAAAATTATCATGAAATCATTTTAGACACCATACCACCATTGAAAAAAAAGGAATGACCACTGCACCCAAGCTTTAGAAATCATGTATTACTTAAAGTTAACCTTTAAAAAAAACTAGTAAAACTGCATTTCCATAATTTTTGTGTGTATCTATGATCTTTCTATAATTAATCATGATACATTCTTCTTCCATGAAGATTCCTTTTTAAGTTTTTGAAATTATTGTTTATCTTGCTCTTGTGATTTTTATAATCACCCATCTCTTTCTTCCTGCCCATATTTCTTGTTAAATCTTTTCTCTATTCTTTCTCTTCTCTTCTCATCCTCTTCTCTTCTCCCTCTTGTCTTCTTCTCTTTCTCTTCTTCTTCTTGTTTCTTCTCTTCCTCTTCCCTTTCTTTTCCCCTTTTCTACATTTTCTCTTCCTTTTTCTCCCTTCCCTTTAGCCTCTTTCTCTGCTCCCCATCGTCTTCTCCTCTCATTCCTCTCTTTTTTTCTCAATATCATATCATAATTATGCTGCATTGTTGTCTTCCTGTGCTTAAGCTCTTTGTACCGTGTGTACTTTGAAGATCTGTCACAACCCAATAATATTCTGTGACTTGAAATGATAATGACATAGCGAAAAGGAATACAAAGAATAAGAAATGACAGAATTCCCTGTATCAGTATTCGCCATGTCATATCATCATTTGGACATAATTTATAAGAAAAAGAAATGGAGATGAAGCAACAGACCTTATTGATGATACATGTACATGTAGTAAATAAGGTATTTCTTAATACACATGTATGCTTTGTAACAGAGTTCAAAGATATACTTAAAGCTCTGACTTAAAAATAGCAGATGACCTTTTATATATATTTTGTGTAATTACATGTGCAAGTAGATAATATAGGAACACATACTCAGCCAAAGATTTATTTCTGTTTTTTTTTAACAATTTTTAATTCTGTGTTGTGAAAAAATTATGTACTGCTGTATTGATTTTTTGTTGAAATAAATGATATTGATGACAGTTATCTTACATCATCTTATGTCAATTTCAAAACTTCAAACAATTATGTTCATCTTTTTGCTATGACTTTTTGACCATCACTCACACAAGATTTGTGTTGTTTTGTTGTACTACTTTCAGGTTTATTGTGATGTCATCAAATTTCTTACAATGAAGTGTTTTATACTTTGAAAGTTTAGTACATATAGCAGAGAAAATATTAAGATTATTGTTTGATAATAAAATATGAGGGAATTTTTCTTCTTCTGGGTCTTGGAAAGCCTGTTGCCCCCAAAAAACTTTATCAAGGCAATTGTATGAATTTTATCTGTTGTATTCTTAAAGCTCAAGTTCTATGTTTTGTTTATTATGTTCAGACTGGAGTTTTTCATTTTGTTTATGATTTGTTTATTCACTTGAACAATATTTAAAATGACACGGCGATAGGGTGCATCTTCAATTATGGCATAAAAAATGACTGATTCTTCAATGTTAATAGTGAGCGGGTAACTTATTTTCTCACATGATTACTTATAATTTTTTTGCAACTTTCAGACTTTTAAAAATAGTAATCACTGATAAATAATACCATTACTTTTTAAATTTAGTCCAGTCGGTAATCTATCTTGATAAATATTGATCCCTATTCCCGGCCCCCCACTCCGTGATCGGAGGGATACCATGCGTGTTACCAAAATGTCCGGTAAAGGGGTACTTTTGAGGCACCAAAGTCTGGCTCGTAGTACACAAAAGCCTGTCTTATACACCGGACTTAGGGGGTGTTTTCAAAAGGAGGGAACATGCATATGCGTACCCTAAATAACACTGAGTGTGGGGGGGGGGGGGGGGGTCCGTATTAGCCACAAGAAGGGCATTCATATTAACAGGTGTCTTTTCTTTATGTAATGAAAATGCAGATACAATTAGAACATCTTCACACTGCAGTGATACAGGTATCTCATCCTCTTCAAATGCCCTTTGATATTGAAATGACTTTATCAGCCTTAGATAAGATTCAAGCAGAGAAAAAAAATGTTTCTGAAAAAAACAAGATGTACATGTAAATTCATCTATTTTTTAAATAGCTAAGAACCCATTCTATTCGAAAAATAGACTTTCTATTTTAGTCTAAAAAAATTGACTGATTTTCATTAAAATGGGTGCTTAAAATTTTGATATTTGTACTCCAATTGTTTCAATTTTCAAAACTAAATTTAAAGAAGTAGTCACAAAGTGCGTCAGCTTTATTGTATTGCCTAAGTTATTGAATTGCAAGCTCGGCTTCTGCCGAACCTGCCAGAGCACGCTGCCAAGGTTTGGCTTCTGCCGAACCTGCCAGAGCATGCTGCCAAGGTTTGGCTTCTGCCGAACCTGCCAGAGCACGCTGCCAAGGTTCGGCTTCTGCCGAACCTGCCAGAGCAGGCCGTCAAAGTTTGGCTTCTGCCGAACCTGCCAGAGCACGCTGTTAAGGTTTGGCTTCTGCCGAACCTGCCTGAGCATGCTGCCAAGGTTTGGCTTCTGCCGAACCTGCCAGAGCACGCTGCTAAGGTTCGGCTTCTGCCGAACCTGCCAGAGCACGCTGCCAAGGTTTGGCTTCTGCCGAACCTGCCAAACCTGCCAGAGCACGCTGCCAAGGTTTGGCTTCGGCCGAACCTGCCTGAGTAGGCCGCCAAGGTTCGGCTTCTGCCGAACCTGCCAGAGTAGGTCGTCAAAGTTCGGCTTCTGCCGAACCTGCCAGAGCACGCTGCCAAGGTTCGGCTTCTGCCGAACCTGCTAGAGTAGGCCGTCAAAGTTCGGCTTCTGCCGAACCTGCCAGAGCACGCTGCCAAGGTTTGGCTTCTGCCGAACCTGTCAGAGCATGCTGCCAAGGTTCGGCTTCTGCCGAACCTGCCAGAGTAGGCCGTCAAAGTTCGGCTTCTGCCGAACCTGCCAGAGCACGCTGCCAAGGTTCGGCTTCTGCCGAACCTGCCAGAGTAGGCCGTCAAAGTTCGGCTTCTGCCGAACCTGCCAGAGCACGCTGCCAAGGTTCGGCTCCTGCCGAACCTGCCAGAGCACACTGCCACAGTTTGGCTCCTGCTGAACCTGCAAAACCACCCTGCCAAAGTTTTCTTCTGACAAAAAACTTCTCATTCCTCCATACATCATCCCGGCGTTTCTTTGTAGTGCAACTTTCTTTCAATCCTGGGGGAAATCAAAGGCAAACACTGTTTATATACTAAAGACATATAATTTGTATGCAGTTAATTGAAATCATTATGGTACTCTTTGCAAATTTTTTGGCCATGTGTGAAGGTAGGAATTAAGTAACAAATGATGTTAGGCATATATCTGTCCTGAAATTATATTCTGCTACTTGGTTTTAACTTGGAAAGAAATTGTCTACTGAATGTATGAATATAGATATCTGTAGCGGCAAAATAACATCCATGTATAATGATTATTTCTGGTTATATTGTATTTGCCCCTTTAAGATGACCTGATGGGCTTGTGCAACACTATGCCTATTAGCAATGTACATGTACCTTACTGTATATGTACCGGTATGTATTCCATGGGCACTTCTAGCTGGTCCAGCAATGTTTAGGTTACCCCTGACCTGTCTGACCCCTGGGTTCACATAGTCCACATGATATGTCATGTATATAATGGGGCATTGGTAACTGTGTTGCAGGGTAGAGTGAGCACCTCTTGTTACAGAGTGAGTTGATGAGCATGCAGCTTCAGATTTTTCCAGAATTATGTTATTTTATGTTGAATTGGAGTTAAAAAACAGAAAGTTGCTCTGAGGGAAAGTAGAAAAATTATAGTAGATTGGTGAAAATTTGACGGAAATTAGACAAAGAATAAAAAAAGTTATGATTTAAAAAAGTTGTAATCACCACACATAAGGGAATCTTAAATTGGCAAACTATAGTCATTCCACTGTGACGTATTCCCTGAAAACTCTCCCATTTGTTGTACGCTAAAATCATTAATTTCCAGTGTTCTCCTAAACACCTTTTCACTCTGGGTAATATTCAAAATATATATGGATTGCATATACATGTATCCTGCTATAAACAAGAAATCTCTATCATATGATTATTCGCTTTTCCCCAGAGCAAGTTGCTATAAAGGTAGGATTTCCCTTTAAACTTTAATGTAGCATCTTCATAAGAGGGTTTTTTAATGTCAAACTCACCTACTTTATTACGTAGATTAGTTTTGGACTGATCCAATCATACCATCTATGATAGTATTTTTTCCCATATTCCTCCTCGCATCATCCCGTTTCTTGTTTAATATAGTACAACTTCCTTTTAATCCTGGGGAAAATCAAAGGCATGCACTGCATTTATACTAAAGACATATAATTTGTTTGGCCATGTGGGAACGTAGGAAGTAACAATTGATATCAGGCATCTGTCCTGAAATTATATTTTTCTACTTGATATTAACTTGGAAAGGAATTTTCTACTGAATGTATGAACATAGACGTTTGTATTGACTGTAGGGGCAAAATAACATCCATGTCCATTAATGATTATTTCTGTTTATATTGTATTTGCCCCTTTAAGATGACTTGAAGAGCTTGTGCAACACTATGCCTATTTGCAATGTACATTTACCATACTGTGTATGTATTCCATGGGCACTTCTAGCTGGTCAAGCAATGTTTAGGTTACCCCTGACCTGTCTGACCCCTGGGTTCACGTTGTCCACAAGAAAACATGCCATACACACTGGGGCATTGGTCACTGTCATTTGTAATATGTGTTGGACATAAAAGTACAGTGCAGATGGCTGTTTATGGGGGAAGTTAGTACTGCATGTGATTTTTGTAAGTAACTTAAGTAATTAAATTTCTTGACAGAAGAGCTGAGAAGAAGAACATAGTGCAGATCTTCCAAAGTAAGTTAACATTCAAAATTGCATGAAATAGAAGGATCGACGTACATGCATGTAGACATGGAAAATTTAAAAGGGCACACACTCATTGCTCTCTTGTATGTATGTAGACCTAAATATCAATATCTTAATGAAAAATTGATTCAAGATCATACTCGCCTTTTTCAGTTTTACGTGCCAGAAGAATAATTACCTCCACAGCTTGTAGAATTCAGCTTGCCCAACAGTGGAATAAAATAACTCTGCCTTGTGGCTTGTCCTGGAGGTATTCATTGTATATCTTTCTTGGTGTAGACATGGGGCAAACAAATTTCATCTTTATGTGGCATGTGGTCACCTCTGATTTGCTTCAAATGTATTCTTCCAGCCAGATTGTACAGAGAATACTTGTTTTGAGACATTTTTCTGTTCGTGATTTTGGAAGATGAGAGGCAGCTCTCTTCCTCTGAAAGAATGATGCTCTATGGATGTCTACTCTGGCCGAACTTTGGCGGGATGCTCTGGCAGGTTCGGCAGAAGCCGAACTTTGACGGCCTACTCTGACAGGTTCGGCAGAAGCCGAACCTTGGCAGGGTGCTCTGGCAGGTTCGGCAAAAGCCAAACTTTGGCGGCATTCTCTGGCAGGTTCGGCAGAAGCCAAACTTTGACGGCCTGCTCTGGCAGGTTCGGCAGAAGCCGAACTTTGGCGGCAGGTTCGACAGAAGCCGAACTTTGGCGGCATGTTCGACAGAAGCCGAACTTTGACGGCCTGCTCTGGCAGGTTCGGCAGAAGCCGAACTTTGGCGGCAGGTTCGACAGAAGCCAAACTTTGACGCCAGGTTCGGCAGAAGCCGAACTTTGGCAGCCTGCTCTGGCAGGTTCGGCAGAAGCTGAACTTTGGCGGCATGTTCGGCAGAAGCTGAACTTTGACCGCGTGTCCGACAGAAGTCGAACTTTGACGGCCTGCTCTGGCAGGTTCGGCAGAAGCCAAACTTTGGCGGCGTGCTCTGGCAGGTTCGGCAGAAGCCGAACTTTGGCGGCTTGCTCTGGCAGGTTCGACAGAAGCCGAACTTTGGCCGCAGATTCGGCAGAAGCCGAACTTTGACGGCATGGTCGGCAGAAGCCGAACTTTGACGGCATGTTCGGCAAAAACCGAACCTTGGCAGCGTGCTCTGGCAGGTTCGGCAGAAGCCGAACTTTGGCAGCGTGCTCTGGCAGGTTCGGCAGAAGCCGAACTTTGGCAGCATGCTCTGGCAGGTTCGACAGAAGCAGAACTTTGACGGCCTGCTTTGGTAGGTTCGGCAGAAGCCGAACTTTAGCAGCATGTTCGGCAGAAGCCGAACTTTGACGGCATTTTCGGCAAAAACCAAACCTTGGCAGCGTGCTCTGGCAGGTTCGGCAGAAGCCGAACCTTGGCAGCGTGCTCTGGCAGGTTTGGCAGAAGCCAAACCTTGGCAGCGTGCTCTGGCAGGTTCGGCAGAAGCCGAACTTTGGCAGCATGCTCTGGCAGGTCCGGCAGAAGCCAAATTTTGACGGCATGTTCGGCAAAAACCAAACCTTGGCAGCGTGCTCTGGCAGGTTCGGCAGAAGCCGAACCTTGGCAGCGTGCTCTGACAGGTTCGGCAGAAGCCGAACCTTGGCAGCGTGCTCTGGCAGGTTCGGCAGAAGCCAAACCTTGGCAGCGTGCTCTAGCAGGTTCGGCAGAAGCCGAGCTTGCAATTCAATAACTCGGGCAATACAATAAAGCTGCCGCACTTTGTGACTACTTTTTAAAATTTAGTTTTGAAAATTGAAACAATTGGAGTACAATTATCAACATTTTAAGCACCCATTTTAATGAAAATCAGTCAATTTTTTTAGACTAAAGTAGAAAGTCTATTTTTCGAATAGAATGGGTTTAAGCCTTTTTTTGTCCACACTTGTACGTGTCTGTTAATGTGATTGAAAGTCATGATTTTTTAATAAATTATTTGAAAACCGAAATACATGTATTTATTCATTATTAATGTTACACTTTTCCTATATATTCTATACTTAAGGTCATTTATTTCTTTCATATATTGAAATCATAACATCTCAGTTTTGTTTTCTTCAGTGCAATTATAACAGCGAAATATGGTCATCGGATTTCTATTTTCATGCACATGGTTCAAAATATATATATCTGTCAGTGATAATCATGCATTCGCTGACAGAAAGCGATGTGTTTGAAATAGTTTGAAAACAGCGAAATATGGTCATCGGATTTCTATTTTCATGAACATGGTTCAAAATATATATATCTGTCAGTGATAATCATGCATTCGCTGATAGAAAGCGATGTGTTTGAAATAGTTTGAAAACAGGAATATTTTTTTCTTTGTTCACTTTTAAAATGCAACCATTTACACAAGAAATGGTGTAATGATAGCTATTTTATGTTTAAAAGTTTGTCATTGAGGTTAGCGGTACATGTAAGTGCCTTTTTTCATATGAGGTTGTGCTCAAGCATATTACAGTTTAAAAAGAAGATTATCAGGATATTTCTTGTCCATTTTCATGTTGCTTTGTAATATTCAAATCCATGTAAACATAGAAATGGATGTGTTATGTTTAATGTAATTGTGCTTTCTTGTATACTGATATCTTAGCCATTTGTGTACTGATAATTTTGTATACATGTTCCTTATTTTACGTTTGTCTCTGTAATTTGATTGAGCTTATTATTTTTAATTGAACAAATATGTCTGTTAATGTTGATATGTATGTGATCCTAAACACTGAAATTATTGTTCTTCCGCAAAATTGAAGATATAATGTTTTCATCTTTCTCTGCTGGATATATATTATTTATCTCGAAATTCAAATGAACGCACATGGATCAGTTTCCAAAGTAGTTTATGCTCAAGTAATATTTGCAGTTAATATAATGCATGTTAAGATATTTACATTAATAAATTCAAAATGTATATATTTTGATCATTGCCATGTAATGGTTGGAGCAGATTCAAGTTCTTCAATTTTGATGAAAATACATGTGTTTAATTAAAGTACTAAGAATCTACCAATACAATTTTAGCCAGATGTTATTTATTGATTACCATGCTTTATACAGCAAATATGCATCATTAGTATCATTCTTAAACCAATAAGCCATTTTCTGTATCAATTTATTTCTCTTAAATCTATAAGAACATAAATTTGATTTCACCACTTTGCTCAATGGTATAATCATTTGGTGCTAGCAGTTATGTGTGCAGATTGGCATCAATCTGCATACAAATAAAATATATTATCATGATGCTGAAACAATTATCTGATCAGAATATGTTAGATGCCAGAAGAGAGGGAAAGAGGGAATTATTAAAGGGGAAAAATGAGATATGAATGAAAAAAGAGAAGAAACAAATATTAAACAAAAATAGATGAGGTTAAGGTCACCTTTGCCAAATGTGATGTTCAAAGCACTTGGCAAGACACCATTGAGCTACCAAGATTCGATGTAGAAGTGGAAGGAGAGAAAGAGAGAGAGAGAGAAGAGCTAGCGGAGGTAGTGACAAGACAAGAGGGGGACAAGACAAGAGGGGGAGAGAGAAGAGGAGAGAGAGAAGAGGAGAGAGAGAGAGAGAGGGAAGAAGAGAGAGAGAGAGGGAAGAAGAGAGAGAGGGAGTGAGAAGACAAGAGAGCTAAGGGTGAGAGAGAGAGAGAAGAGGAGAGGAGATGAAAGAGAGCTAGGAGGGAGAGAGAAGACAGGAGAAGAAAAAAGAGAGCTTGGAGGGAGAGAGAAGACAAAAGGAGAGGAAAAAGCTAGTATATGGAGAGAGAAGACAAGTGAAAGGGGAACCGAGAGAGAGAGAGATATTATATAGGAGGGAGCGATAAGACAAGAGGAGAGGAAAAAGAAGAGGAAAGAGAGCTAGCTAGTATAGAGAGAGAAGACAAGAGGAAAGGGGAGAGAGCTAGTATGGAGAGAGATGACAAGAGGAAAGGGAAGATAGCTATAGAGAGAGATAGACTATAGGAGGGAGCAATGAGACAAAAGAAAATGAAAGAGAGCTAGCAGAGGGAGAGAGATCCGACAAGAGCCTAGAGAGATGAAAGGATTCTAAGAGGGAGAGAGAAGACATAAGGAGAGGAAAAAGAGCTAGTATATGGAGAGAGAAGACAAGTGAAAGGGGAACCGAGAGAGAGAGAGAGAGATATTATATAGGAGGGAGCGATAAGACAAGAGGAGAGGAAAAAGAAGAGGAAAGAGAGCTAGCTAGTATAGAGAGAGAAGACAAGAGGAAAGGGGAGAGAGCTAGTATGGAGAGAGATGACAAGAGGAAAGGGAAGATAGCTATAGAGAGAGATAGCTATAGGAGGGAGCAATGAGACAAAAGAAAATGAAAGAGAGCTAGCAGAGGGAGAGAGATCCGACAAGAGCCTAGAGAGAAGAAAGGATTCTAAGAGGGAGAGAGAAGACATAAGACTGGGTTTTTTTTTTGGGGGGGGGTATTTGTTATTCAAACTGCTAAAACATCAACAATCTCAAATGATAATTAACATCATATGGCATAAACATATTTTCAATCAAATAATAATTTTACTGATATATCAACAATTCTGACAACAACAATAATTATAATAATAAACTATTCATACAGAGCACATGAAAAGAATAACACTTTTGTAAGCAAGCAATCCAAGCAAACTAAACACCGACATTTACACCTTCTTTTTGCGAGCTTAATAGTTCATTGACCTGTATTGTATCTCTGTCCTCGTAAAATCCAACATGGCAGCCTCCAGGAGTGTTGGCATGCGTCGATTAGCTCGAATTTTTAGTCTTTCAAGGAGCCAAGCTAGCAGGCCTCTAAGATCTTATCACAGCTCTATTTCACCGGCAACTTTAACAGCATCGTTAGGTAGATCTTTAAGTTTTTTAATTAGTTATTTGAACTTCGATGTCTCACGTCGAAAACGCATTCTTGTCTTGTTGCGCTGCAACGTGAAGCGCAACATGCATATGCCATATATCTGGCGTGGACCGGGCCCACACATAGCTGCATTACATTCCTGGCTGTGTGTAATAAAAGCTGTGCTATCGATTCTCAACATTTCAAACATCACTGTACTACAAACTGAGCTGATTTCACTCAAAATCGGTACTTTAGTGACAATTGATGACACCTGAATAGCAGTAAAATACAATTTTTTAAATTTACTGTCCTGATGACATGATGTTAAAATTAAAAAGAATAATTTAAAAATTAAAATTAGGGTCTAGATCTAGATCTAACAGTTAACGTTAGATCTAGACCGAAAACTTCAGTCTCTCTAATCGTCGGTTGTTCCACTGAGACTACGTCTGGCTCCACTAGACCTCCGATTATAGAGACTGAAGATTGTCCTATCGGGACTGTACGGAACCAATGGTTCGGTTCGGCAGGACCGCGATGAATGAGATATGCTACGAGATTTTCACTCTTTACATCCTCACACATGCTGCAATATGACAATAATTAGAGTCTAATTAAAAATAACATATATATAGCTTATTTGACTTACGATAGCTTGCTCATTTAGATCCTAAATTAATGATTAATCCGAGAAAGTCTCGTCGTCAACATTATCCGTCTTGGTTTTAGTTGATGAATATTAATTTTTTCTTTTCGAACGTCCAATAGCTACCGTAGCTACATACGAGTCGGCCCGGCTTGACCAACGAACTCCCACGAAACGAGTGCTCTGATTGGCCATTGGCTATGTTTTGGTAGGTGGACCCGGAAATATATCGGCCGCCGGGTAATATTTTTAATGCATGAACGTAAGTGCTTCGCGGTTCTGAGGAACAAATTGGATAATTCATATAAGTAAGTCCGAAAATTTCACATTCTATAATAGGTTAGCAAATTTTGAAAACTGTAATTAGGAGATATATAGACCGATCTAATTTACATCTGATTTAGAAATCAGGAAATAAGATCTAAATAAAGAAAATCGGGGGAGAAATGTCGGTAACGAAAAGCTGTTACGCTGTGGCTCTAATTTACCCCCACGGTACGAGATCTCTGGGTTGCCATCTGTATTGGGGAATGACAACAAATGTCAGTTTTATTAAAGAAATGACCCAAATCAGATGGTTATTGCTGTCTACGTTAGATCTAGCTTTCTAAGTCTACACAAATGTCTAGATCTAGGCCTAGAGCCTGTCTAGTTACCCGTAGTTACCTGTCTTCACGGGCTCTAATTTAAGACGTAGTCCTATAATGCCCACCTTCTTTCATTCAAAATCCACTGCATCACTGAGTGCATGTGATATCGTGTCATAATTTGCAGATATCAATCCTAGACTTAGGGTAGAGTGCCCAGTATTCGGTAATCACTAATATTTTGAATTCTTAGTTTTACCTCTTTTATTTTACAATCTACCCATCAAGAGAAAAGAAAATTATTCCTCTAACAGGATTTTATAGTCGCTTAAAATAAAGAATGATGATAAGAAAAATATTTCCGAAAGAAGACGGAGCATTTTACTGCCCAGAATTCGGTCGCGCCGATTAGAATTTGGTCGCGCCGATTAGAATTTGGTCACACGATTTGTGCGTGGTAACTCTGTTGTCAAGGAGCGAAGCGTATTTGCGCACTATTTTCACAAAATCGGGCGATAAAGCATGATTGTCAATGCGTTGACCGAATACTGGACGAGCGATACCGCATGGCAAGGGTATCGTATAAATACCTCTTGTACATCTGCAAGTGCGTCATTTGCAAATTCGCTGCGATGGAGTGAACACGGATGATTCTCTTCACACACATACTAAATTCATTGCGACAGCACACGTAGTTGTTTTGCAATAGACTTCTACATATGGCTATGCATGTTAGCGCATGTGCTAACAGAACGCGGAAGTGAAGAAAGTTGTGCGACACTGACCAATTTCGAGTTAAGTTGGAGATCTTTCCGGGGCCCTATATTAGGCAAATTCATGCAAAAAAATATATTCAAAAAATTGACTTGAAAACACATCAGACAATTACTCTGAACCGAGTCAGGAGCAAATTTGAAGAAATTATATTTTTAAATGTTGTAAAACCAAAGATATAAGAAGAAAACTGACCAAGTATCTGTACTAAAAATCGTACATGTAAAATTGGTCGTAGACATTCGACAGCTGAAAATGACGCGCACGGTTCACGGTTGCATTACGTGCGTTCTCGAATCCAAAATCGTACTTCACTGCACACACACTCTCGCCATACCGCGAATGGTCCGTCGTGGGGAGCTAGCCGGCTGAGAGTTTGCCACCGATACCAACGCAGCTTCGGAGCTCCGCAGCGCGCAATTTTAGCGGGACTCGGAAAGGTTTGTGGTGGGAAGGCAGCGGCCTAGCTTTTTGCCCAAACAACGCTAGATCGGCTGCTGGCAAAATGAAAATATCTACGATCGAGAACATCGTCGGTTTCTTAACTTTTTAGTGAGATAATTCTGAATTCTAATTGAGACTATATAATAAATTAAATCGACAAAGAAACCTCGGTAGAACTCTTATAACTATACAAAAGCTTGTTTATTTCTTCATTTGACATTTTGTTTTCGACCATTTTTTCGTGCGCGAGTCAATGGAAACTATGTATTACCAAACTTTCAACACGCAAGGAACGGGGAACACTCGCGGACCTCGTAACAAATTCGTTGCAAAAAAAAATTTCAAGGGTGATTTTGAAGCAGTGTAGAATATTGGCGCTGCAATGCGTAGAAATATACTTGAAAGAAACTTAATAAATCATACCTGAATTTTCAGAAAATTGTATTTGTATTAGTGTACCTAGATGTGACTTGTTTATAACTCAGATTTTATGAAGATTTGTCGGGAAAAAATGTCATTTTTTTCCGTTTGGTGGTCATTTCTAGGCTAATATTTCAAAAGTTGCATCAGTAATGGGCCCGATGTTTCTCTTATCGTACTCGCATGTTATTTCTACATAGATTAAACATAGGATGGTTAAGGGTAAGACCAGATAACATTATAAAAAAGATATATCCTTCCACCCTCCCATATCCAAGTTTTGGGCTGATTATTGCCGACCCACCGCAGCAAGGCCATTCAGATTTTCAGCCACCTGATTTGTGCAAGTTTCGCGGCTCATTAATTTTTTTTAAAATTGTTACAGCTGTTGAAACGGCTGTCTGACCGAATACTGGGCACGTTAGCCTAGTGTCAAATTTGTCGATCAGCCACACATCGGTGCTATTGTGTGCAGTCCATGCAATAGTGTGTGGTGTGTGTATCTGTGTATAATACCTGCCTCTCAGCAAGTATGCAGTGCTAGAGGTCAATACGCATTATTAGCATTGACTCTCTTAGACAGAAATAACCGTCTGATAAAACTGATATTTGTTGACATTCCCCATACACAGACAGTAGTTCAGACGACTCGCACACACCTGGGGGATAGATTGGCCAATTTCTGTACCTCTTTTTACTCGGGAACTTTCTCCCCCCCCCCCCCCAATTTTCAATATTTAGATCTAATTTTCTGATTTATAAATCAGATAGAAAACAAACTATATCTATTTTTCTCCTATTTACTGCATCTTTTTATTAACTAGCTTTTTAAATTGCAAAATTTACGGACTTACTTATATGAGTTATCCAATTTTTATCTAAGAACCGTCAAACCGTACGTTCATCCATTCAGACTGGTTATCTATGACCTGACCCGGCCGCTGACGGGCCGATATATTTCCGGTTCAACCTACCAAAACATAGCGAATGGCCAATCAAAGCACTCATTAAAAGCAATTTGAAGGAAGGAAATCAAAAAGTAATTTGGCGGGCGGTATCTTAATTTCATAGAAAAATTCATATTTCTAGAAAGTTCATTTTCTGCTCTTTCATATGATACCTCAATCAAGAAAAATGAGCCAGGAATAACAAAGTTCTGTTTGTTTAAAGTAGCCCTTACATTTTCATAATTTTAACAAACGAATTCGTTTTCACTGGGTGCCTGCCGTAGCAAAAAGCAGATTTGACAAAAGACTTAACTGCGTTTCGTTGACAATCAGCCATGCATGAAGACTCTCGTCTACGGCTGATTGTCAACGAAACGGAGTTAAGTCTTTTGTTAATTTCGTTTATTGATAGGCAGGCAGCCAGTGAAAACAAATTTGTTTAATAAAATTATGGAAATGCAAGCACTACTTTAAACAAACAGAACTTTGTCATTCCTCGCTCATTTTTTCCTGATTGAGGTGTCATATGAAAGGGCAAAAACTCAATTTTCTAGAAATGTGAATTTTTCTTCGAAATTCAGATACCGCCCGCCGAATGTCTTTTTGGTTTCCTTCCTTCAAATTGCTTTAAATCACTAATGCGTGAAATATGCATTATCTGAGTAGCATCAAATGAAAGAGGAGACTCTAAGCTTTCCAAATATGTATCATTCATTAAATATAGTTGTGATTAAGTAATGATAGAACATCGATACTTCTCCGTTTCGTTTTTTCTGGGACGCACTGTATTACCGAACCCCGAACCAAACCAAGTTCGGGTGAAAAATTGCCGAACTCTGCCAAACCGAACCGAACACGAACATAGCGTCTGACTTACAGCACTAATCTCATTCATCGCGGTCCGGCCAAACCGAACCATTCCTCCCGTACAGTCCCCATAGGACGTTCTACATGTAAAGTCTATGTATAGAGGCGGTCAACTGGAACAACCGTCGATATCAGAGACCGTAAATCTCTGTGTATCAGACACACTTTTTTGCCGCCGAAAAAAATTGAAAGTCGTGGGGTGCGTCATATACAAAGGTACAAAAAATAAAAAAATCCTTCGCCCCCAAAATAGGGGTGCATCTCAAACACAGGTGCGTTTACGGGTAAATGTTTGTACCAAAGAAAAAAATAGGAGTCAGTCAGTCACTCAATAGTGTCGGACAGTCTAGAAACTAGAAAGTAAACGGGTTTCCTTGCATAATTTGAATACTAGGACACTGCTAATGTTTAAATTTTACAGAAGGACATGTACGTGACATATTCATAACTCCTGCAAAGTTATACAAAATTTGATGTTGGCTGCAAATGGGACATATAGTACCTTTAAGGGCACACTTGACATAAATCAGTCCAATTCTGTCTTAGAATCTGCAAGCTGTATTCCGACACGGCACTAATATCCTTTGGCAAGATATTGAACTACACTTGCTACTCTCCACCCAGGTGTTAAAATGGGTATCCGGTAGGATGCAACCGTCATTGTTGGTCAAACAGTTTTTTGAGCGTCAAGTAACGCCTGGCTGGAATGCTCCCCAGGGAGCGGAGATTGTGCACACAGTTTGTGCGGGTAAGCACTGAATCCAATGACCGGGGTAATAGTATATCTGTAAAGTGCTTAAAGACATTTTTATTAAGCGTTATATACATGTAAGCGGAATATTATTATGACGCATTCAATGTATTCAAACTGTAATTGATGACCCAGCCGATAAATTTGTGGGTCAATGTACCAAAAAAAAGCCACTGGCCAATCAGATCATTCATTTTACATTAGGTTTATGAATATTAAAATATCAATGGGTCAGATAGGCCGGACTCGTACATAGTACCTATGGACTTTCTAAAACTTTTTCATGAATATTCATTATACTCATATCAAGATGGATGATGATGTTTCCTGCTGATGCAGTCTTTCTCTAATTAAATATCAATTTAGGAGCTGAATGAGTAAGCCATCAAAAGTCGAGGTACATATTTAAATTTTTGCTTTTTTTAAATACAATAATGGGTCTAATTGCAGCCAAAGTGGATATATGATTTGAAAGAGTGAAAAAACAAACTTTTAGCATCTCGTTCATCGCGGTCCAGCCAAACCGACCCATTCCCTCCCCTAACTACCCCATACGATCATCATGTAGAGGCAGTCAATGGTATCAGATATTAGAGACTGAAGCTTTTGATCTAGATGTCTGAGTACTACTATGTTTGATGTAACTGTTAACATATTTTTATGCCTCCGTTACGAAGTAGCCGGAGGCATTATGTTTTCGGGTTGTCCGTCCGTCCGTACGTCGTACCGAGTTTGCGATGGTATGCTTGTGTGTTTAGTTTTACGTATGAGATATCCTTGTGTGTCACTTTAGACTTGTGTGTCTAGCCACACAAGAAAACTATCATATTCAGTGTCTAAGATGTCTGACATGTCATTTCTAATCAACTAAGATTTAGTCACACAAGAAAAGTTTCTCCCAAAAAAAGACCAAAAATAAATGTCCAAATTTTAGAGAGGGGTTGTGTCCAAGTAGCCAAACGGAATAGTGCCATCTACAGTTGACATCCAGGTAGCTAGGTACTATGCGCATCTGCAGTACTTGTGTGTGTGTGTGTGACTTGTTAGTGTGTAGTATTTGTAAGCAAAGTAGTAGGCAGTGTATGGCTCTGTGTGTGTGTGTGTCATGGGTGGATGGTTTTGTGTGTGCAGTGTATATAATACATGTAATGTTTTTTTATGCCACACAAGCCTTAATTTTCTTGACTTGGACTGGAGTAGACAATAATGTCGTTCTGCCACACAAGCCTCTATTTTCTTGTCTTGGACAGGGGTAGACAATAATGTCTTTCTGCCACACAAGCCTTAATTTTCTTGACTTGGACTGGGGTAGATAATAATGTGTTTCTGACACACAAGCCCTAATTTTCTTGACTTGGACAGGGGTAGACAATAATGTGTTTCTGCCACACAAGCCTTAATTTTCTTGACTTGGAGAGGGGTAGACAATAATGTCGTTCTACCACACAAGCCTTAATTTTCATGACTTGGACAGAGGTATATAATACATGTAATGTCTTTCTGCCACACATGCCCTAATTTTCTTGACTTGGACAGGGGAAGATAATAATGTCTTTCTGACACACAAGCCTTAATTTTCTTGACTTGGACTGGAGTAGATAATAATGTCTTTCTGCCACACAAGCCTTAATTTTCATGACTTGGACAGAGGTATATAATACATGTAATGTCTTTCTGCCACACAAGCCCATTATTTTCTTGACTTGGACTGGGGTAGACAATAATGTTTTTCTGCCACACAAGCCTTAATTTTCTTGACTTGGACTGGGGTAGAGGACAATATCTTTCTGACACACAAGCCTTAATTTTCATGACTTGGACAGAGGTAGACAATAATGTCTTTCTGCCACACAAGCCTTAAATTTCTTGACTTGGACTGGGGTAGATGACAATATCTTTCTGACAAACAAGCCTTAATTTTCTTGACTTGGACAGGGGTAGATAATAATGTCTTTCTGTCACACAAGCCTTAATTTTCTTGACTTGGACTGGAGTAGATGACAATATCTTTCTAGCAACACAAGCCTTAATTTTCTTGACTTGGACTGGGGTAGACAATAGTGTCTTTCTGCCACACAAGCCCTAATTTTCTTGACTTGGACAGGGGTAGACAATAATGTCTTTCTGCCACACAAGCCTTAATTTTCATGACTTGGACAGGGGTAGATAATATGTCTTTCTGCCACACAAGCCTTAATTTTCATGACTTGGACAGGGGTAGACAATAATGTCTTTCTACCACACAAGCCTTAATTTTCTTGACTTGGACTGGGGTAGATGACAATATCTTTCTGACACACAAGCCTTAATTTTCATGACTTGGACAGAGGTATATAATACATGTAATGTTTTTATGCCACACAAGCCTTAATTTTCTTGACTTGGACAGGGGTAGACAATAATGTCTTTCTGCCACACAAGCCTTAATTTTCATGACTTGGACAGGGGTAGACAATAATGTCTTTCTACCACACAAGCCTTAATTTTCATGACTTGGACAGGGGAAGATAATAATGTCTTTCTACCACACAAGCCTTAATTTTCTTGACTTGGACTGGGGTAGATGACAATATCTTTCTGACACACAAGCCTTAATTTTCATGACTTGGACAGAGGTATATAATACATGTAATGTTTTTATGCCACACAAGCCTTAATTTTCTTGACTTGGACAGGGGTAGACAATAATGTCTTTCTGCCACACAAGCCTTAATTTTCATGACTTGGACAGGGGTAGACAATGTCTTTCTACCACACAAACCTTAATTTTCATGACTTGGACAGAGGAAGATAATAATGTCTTTCTGCCACACAAGCCCTAATTTTCTTGACTTGGACAGGGGTAGACAATAATGTCTTTCTGCCACACAAGCCCTAATTTTGTTGACTTGGACAGGGGAAGATAATAATGTCTTTCTGCCACATAAGCCCTAATTTTGTTGACTTGGACTGGGGTAGATGACAATATCTTTCTGCCACACAAGCCCTAATTTTTTTGACTTGGACAGAGGTATATAATACATGTAATGTTTTTTTATGCCACACAAGCCTTAATTTTCTTGACTTGGACAGGGGAAGATAATAATGTCTTTCTGACACACAAGCCTTAATTTTCTTGACTTGGACTGGAGTAGATAATAATGTCTTTCTGCCACACAAGCCTTAATTTTCATGACTTGGACAGAGGTATATAATACATGTAATGTCTTCCTGCCACACAAGCCCATTATTTTCTTGACTTGGACTGGGGTAGATAATAATGCCTTTCTGCCACACAAGCCCTAATTTTCTTGACTTGGACTGGGGTAGACAATAATGTTTTTCTGCCACACAAGCCTTAATTTTCTTGACTTGGACTGGGGTAGATAACAATATCTTTCTAGCAACACAAGCCCTAATTTTCTTGACTTGGACAGGGGTAGACAATAATGTCTTTCTGCCACACAAGCCTTAATTTTCTTGACTTGGACAGGGGTAGATAATAATGTCTTTCTGTCACACAAGCCTTAATTTTCTTGACTTGGACTGGGGTAGATAACAATATCTTTCTAGCAACACAAGCCTTAATTTTCTTGACTTGGACTGGGGTAGACAATAATGTCTTTCTGCCACACAAGCCCTAATTTTCTTGACTTGGACAGTGGTATGTACAGGTATATAATACATGTAATGTTTTTATGCCACACAAGCCTTAATTTTCTTGACTTGGACTGGGGTAGATGACAATATCTTTCTGACACACAAGCCTTAATTTTCATGACTTGGACAGAGGTATATAATACATGTAATGTTTTTTTTATGCCACACAAGCCCTAATTTTCTGGACTTGGACAGGGGTAGACAATAATGTCTTTCTGCCACACAAGCCTTAATTTTCTTGACTTGGACAGGGGTAGATAATAATGTCTTTCTGTCACACAAGCCTTAATTTTCTTGACTTGGACTGGGGTAGATAAATATATTTTTCTAGCAACACAAGCCTTAATTTTCTTGACTTGGACTGGGGTAGACAATAATGTCTTTCTGCCACACAAGCCCTAATTTTCTTGACTTGGACAGTGGTATGTACAGGTATATAATACATGTAATGTTTTTATGCCACACAAGCCTTAATTTTCTTGACTTGGACAGGGGTAGACAATAATGTCTTTCTGCCACACAAGCCTTAATTTTCTTGACTTGGACAGGGGTAGATAATAATGTCTTTCTGCCACACAAGCCTTAATTTTCATGACTTGGACTGGGGTAGATGACAATATCTTTCTGACACACAAGCCTTAATTTTCATGACTTGGACAGAGGTATATAATACATGTAATGTTTTTTTTATGCCACACAAGCCCTAATTATCTTGACTTGGACAGGGTTAGACAATAATGTCTTTCTGCCACACAAGCCTTAATTTTCTTGACTTGGACTGGGGTAGATGACAATATCTTTCTGACACACAAACCTTAATTTTCATGACTTGGACAGAGGTATATAATACATGTAATGTTTTTTTTTATGCCACACAAGCCCTAATTTTCTTGACTTGGACAGGGGTAGACAATAATGTCTTTCTGCCACACAAGCCTTAATTTTCTTGACTTGGACAGGGGTAGATAATAATGTCTTTCTGTCACACAAGCCTTAATTTTCTTGACTTGGACAGGGGTAGACAATAATGTCTTTCTGCCACACAAGCCCTAATTTTCTTGACTTGGACAGGGGTAGACAATAATGTCTTTCTGCCACACAAGCCCTAATTTTGTTGACTTGGACAGGGGAAGATAATAATGTCTTTCTGCCACACAAGCCCTAATTTTGTTGACTTCGACTGGGGTAGATGACAATATCTTTCTGCCACACAAGCCCTAATTTTCTTGACTTGGACAGAGGTATATAATACATGTAATGTTTTTTTATGCCACACAAGCCTTAATTTTCTTGACTTGGACAGGGGTAGATAATAATGTCTTTCTGCCACACAAGCCTTAATTTTCTTGACTTGGACAGGGGTAGATAATAATGTCTTTCTGACACACAAGCCTTAATTTTCATGACTTGGACAGAGGTATATAATACATGTAATGTTTTTTTTATGTCACACAAGCCCTAATTTTCTTGACTTGGACAGGGGTAGACAATAATGTCTTTCTGCCACACAAGCCTTAATTTTCTTGACTTGGACAGGGGTAGATAATAATGTCTTTCTGTCACACAAGCCTTAATTTTCTTGACTTGGACAGGGGTAGACAATAATGTCTTTCTGCCACACAAGCCCTAATTTTCTTGACTTGGACAGGGGTAGACAATAATGTCTTTCTGCCACACAAGCCCTAATTTTGTTGACTTGGACAGGGGAAGATAATAATGTCTTTCTGCCACACAAGCCCTAATTTTGTTGACTTGGACTGGGGTAGATGACAATATCTTTCTGCCACACAAGCCCTAATTTTCTTGACTTGGACAGAGGTATATAATACATGTAATGTTTTTTTATGCCACACAAGCCTTAATTTTCTTGACTTGGAGAGGGGTAGATAATAATGTCTTTCTGCCACACAAGCCTTAATTTTCTTGACTTGGACAGGGGTAGATAATAATGTCTTTCTGCCACACAAGCCTTAAATGTCTTGACTGGGACAATTAGGGTAGATGATGATTATGATATATTTTTTTTGCACATAAACTTTACTTTTTGTGACTTTGACAGGTATAGATGATTTGGTATCATCCTGCTACACAAGCCTTAAAGGTAATACAAAGTTTTGGTATGGGGTCGTGAATTTGGTTCAAATGAACATATTGGAAGCATATGCGATCCTACAATCGACTCTAAAGTTATGAAATTGTAAATAATAAACACTTTATGTTGTATAGCTCCCTCTCAAGGTCAAGATATTAATTAAGCTATAAAACAATGTTTCTTGACTAAAATCGACCGATAAGCTACTCCCGTTCGCAAATTATATACCACAACTACATATTCTGAGATGTTCATGGTCGCATCTACCATTGTACGGCCGTAGGAGCTATTTGAAATTTATCAAAATTTACCGGGAGCACCGGTAAATCTTAATATTCAATTTTTCTTGAAAGCAGAAGTGTTTTAAGGGTTAAAATTACTAGTGCTTTTAATACATCCACATCCACAGGGGCATCCAAATATATCAAAATTGTAAAGATTCACTATCCACCCATTTTTCAAAATTTCCCAAAACTTTGTAATACCTTTAATTAATTTCATGACTTTGACAGGCATGGGTTATTATACAAATAATGAATGGTTATGAGTTCAATAGTACAAATATTTTCATGAGTTGAATAGAATTAATGTTAATCTTTCAACGAATGAAAATATTTGCACTATTAAACGAATGAAAAACATTCATTATTTGTTTTATACAACATCGAAGAAGATCTAATAGAACGTTAATCAACAAATTATGCTTTACTCCTTATATTAAAGATAAATTAAAGTTGGAGTCAAGTGAGCCTTCTCGATTACATTCAGATTGCCTTTGCGTCAGATACCCGCAGGGATACGCGCAGGGCAGAGAGGTACGCAGTCTGCATATAACCAAAAATGCACGGCGCATATAACCAAAAAAGCACGCCAACAAGGTTTGGATTGAAAGGCCCTTGCCTCCCCCCTCCCCTCAGCAAAAAAGAGAAAGGGAAAGAAAATAAAGAGGAAGAAGAAAAAACAAGGGGGAAAAGATACGTTTTTGCGCCCCTCTCACCCCCACCCCCCTCCAAAACGAGAACAAGCGCCAGATACGCCACTGGACACCACAGGCATACTCAGTGGCGGATCCAGGGGGCCGAAACGGCCGCGGCCCCCCCCCCCCCCTATTGGCGGCGCAAAAAAAAGGGAAAAAAGAGGGGGAAAAAAAGAAGAGAAAAAAAAAGGAGAAGCATAAGAAAGGAGAAGAAAAAGAAAATAGAAGAAAAGAGACAAGAAAGAAGAGAAAAGAAACACAGAGAGAGGGGAAAAGGAAACCCCCCCCCCCCCCCCCCCCCCCCTCCCTCCCACTCCGGGGTCGGAGGGACCGAATTTGTGTTCGCAACAAAACGCAACAAAGTCCGGCCCGTAATACACAAAAATTTGGCCCGTACTGACTTTACACACCGGAGATAGAGGGGTGCTTTCAAACAGAGGGAATGCGTACGCGTACCCTAGATAACACTGAGTGGGGGGGGGGGGGGGGGGGGGGGGGAGTCGGGTGAGAAAGATGGAAAGACAAGGAAATGGCGCTTAGTGACAGTAACTTTCGAGCCACGGAATCAAAGTTAAACGTTAAAACAGCCCCTGCGCTGTAAAGTCAATTTTGTAATTAACGGTAGGGGGGTCGCTTCACAACTCTTATTTTGCTCTTCATTTGGCCTCAGCTCATATAAACTCGCTTGAGCTTGTATTTGAGCTCATGTTGGTAGTAATCATGGACACGGGCGGCGATCCTGGGCCCAATAGGAGGACACGTCCGCCAGGAATTTAGAAATATAGCTAGAAAGATATATAGCGGAAAGAACGTACAAATTGGGCTTAGGGATTTCCTAGAGTGCATAATGTCAGCATTCAACATTGCAAAATCTCACTTGGTCGCTACGCCCCCTCACCCAATAACACAAAACTATGATATGACACTCGGCCCACGCTCCCGGCCGTGATTTATCCATGGTTGTTGCAATATTTTTTGTTCTTTACTATTTCTACTAACATTATTGTGTGCTATCACAATCATGATTGTTTCATTTTCCCTTTAAAGCAGGCGCGTAGCCAGAGTCGAGAATGGAACAACGAATCGTCTTCTTTCTCTAATAATTTAATGAAACATCAAAGCTTCCACGTTTCGCGCGGGAGGGGGGAAACTGAATTCAGACAAGGATTAAGAGTCGAGAATGGAACAACGAATCATATTCTTTCTCTAATAATTGCATTAAACAATGAAAGGTCAAAGCTTCCGCGCTTCGCGCCGGAGGGGGAGGGGGAACCAAATTCAGACAAGGAAAAAGGGTCGAGAATGGTTCAATGAATCGTCTTCTTTCTTTAATAATTTAATGAAATTATGAAAGGGCAGAGCTTACGCGCTTTGCGCAGGAGGGGGGGGGAACTCAATTCAAACAAGAAATATGAGTCGAGAATGATACAACAAATCGTCACTTTCACAAAATACATATTATGCTCATATTTTTGCTCGCTCATTTCGCTCACTAGCCGAATTGTGAACTAGAAAATTACCTTTTCGGGCAAGAGGCTTCAGCCCCCCCCCCCCCCCCCCCCCCCGATGAAAATGTCAAAAAAATGTATAACTTAAAAACGGGGAATGTTGATATATCGGACAAGAGACGTGAAGTGAGCTTGCCCCCCTTTCCAAAATTGTGCCTGCTTGTAGGTACCGGCATCGTGCTTCTAATATGACCTTGTCAGTATTGGTATGTTGAGTTGAAAAAACGGTCTGCGCATTTTTCAAATTTCCGCCCCCCTCCCCCTATTGGAAAATTCTGGATCCGCGCCAGGGCGTACTGATGGGGGGGGGGGGGGGGGGGGGGGCTCAGTAGAGACTAGGCGTATGGTCAGGTCCAATCCCGCTCAATAATTTGTAGGTCCATGAGTCCTAATAAAAATTACTTTCTACAAAAACATTATTGTCGTATAAACAATTACTAGTTTCTTAAATAGCAAACTAAAATGGATAATGGGCCTGCTTGGCTTACTTAATGTCTCAGTGGAGATAAGATCAGGTGGGGCAAGATTTCCAACAAGGAGGACAATTTACGATAGGATTACATGTGTGTTATGTTTTACTCTTTTTTTTTCCCGTCACCACATGAGCGGGGGTTGGCTCTATATAATTATCAAAGATAACAGATAAAATATAACTACTTTAAAAAGAGACAACTATTCAGGGCTATATGTCACCCCCTACATGACCAGGACGGGGGGGGGGGCACGTGCCCCCCAAATTTCCAAGATCGGTTGAACTTTTTTAGACCCCCCTTTTTGTTTACCTCGATCGATTACATGTATGTGCCCTCCCAAACATCAAACTCTGGCTACGTGCCTGTACAGGACGCCATAGCTGTAGGGATGGCCTCCATCCAATATTTCCCTTTGTTATTATTATGAATAGCGACCCTCTTCTCGTTTTATGAACGGCGACCCTCATTTTGTTTTATGAATAGCGACCCTCTACTCCTATTATGAAAAGCGACCCTCTTCTTCTATTATGAATAGCGACCCTCTACTCCTATTATAAATAGCAACCCTCATTTCGTATTATGAATAGCGACCCTCTACTCCTATTATGAATATCGACCCTCTTCTACTATTATGAATAGCGACCCTCTACTCCTATTATGAATAGCGACCCTCTTCTTCTATTATGAATAGCGACCCTCTACTCCTATTATAAATAGCGACCCTCTTCTCCTATTATGAATAGCTACCCTCTTCATCGATTATGAATAATGACCCTTATGAATAATGACCCTTATGAAAAGCAACCCTCATTTTGCATTATGAATAGCGACCCTCATTTCGTATTATGAATGGCGACCCTCATTTCGTATTATAAATAGCGACCCTCTTTCTGTGTTATGAATACCGACCCTCTTCTTTCATTATGAATAGTGGTCCTTATGAATAATGACCCTTATGAATAATGACCCTTTTCTCCAATTATGAAAAGCGGACCTTATGAATAGCGGTCCTTATGAATAGCGGACCTTATGAATAGCGAACCTTATGAATAGCGGTCCTTATGAATAGCGACATTGACCTTGCAGTACAGTGGTCTGAAATCAGATTATTACTTACTGGCTCTATAGCTCTTAAAGAGAAGGTTGAGTTCTGGGAAGAGGTGAAAAATAATTTGTGAGCGTTATCATTCCTATTATGCAAGTGTGGAAGAACATCAGATAAGACATGTTCCCTTAAAAAGCATGGCTCTTCAAATGCCTTCATATTCTAAATATGTCATGTAACATCGTAAAACTCAGGGGAATAGCCTTTTTACGCCACATGGTTGTGTAGTCCCATATACATCTTTCTGTGTACAGTGTTTGTAACTTTACCAAGACTTTACCAAATTTCTTATCATTTTGATGATTCCAGAACCTTGCAATACACACAAATTCTTATATGCTAGATGATCAACCTTTTCTGGTCGATTCCACACCGTTTCTTTCACAATGCAATCGCAAAACCAGAACTCAACTTCATCTTTTAGTCGATTCAACAACTAATAGTCGTTATTTTCCCACTTAAAGACATTTTCAAGCCCCCTTTTTTTCGGAAAGTTCTAAATTAATATTGTCTTTCAAATGCTGTTGGAATTTAACCTTTTCATTTTTGGGGCCTGCAAATGGGACATAGTACCTTTAAAGTTCCAGATATGTGTAAAACGTATTCCATTAGCATATAATGAAATACTCAACTTTGCCTCTGAAGAAATAAAAATTCTTCATAGTTACGTGACATATTCCTTTTGTCAATACTCCTCTTTGAAAATCCATCGGCAAAGTGATTTTGAGAATTTTAATGGATATCTGCATTTAAAGTGAATTTTGATGTGGAATTGGGAAATCTTAATGAATTTTGATATTTGGAATCTCCTCAAAGTTTGTGAATTTCAAAGTTTAAATTCATCCAATGTACAGAAAGCCAGTGCTTATGGCCGATGAATATACACGCAACTTTGCCAGCCAATAGATATTAGCAGACTGTATCTTCCAACCGAATATAAAAAGTGACTTGTTAATGTGTATATACTTACAGTGTTTAAGTGACAACCAGTTATTTATAGGCATCTGGAGCAGTATTCTGAAAATTGTTATACCGTAATAGTTTTTTGTAAAATTTTGTTGTATCTTTCCTCTCATCTCTTTAGCCCATGCTCACTTCAGCTGCTCATGTTATCCATATTTTGTAATGTTTGAATTAGACAAGGAAAATGTTAATAAAAGTGTTTCTTCTAATTGTAACTTCAAGTGTTATTAAATTGCATTTCTGTTGTTGTGTGCGGTTTATAGTGATATGGTGTTTTTTTTATACATTTAATACTTGATGACATGTAGTGAATTCTAAAGACACATGGAACAAGTCTTTTTAGGATTAAATTATCACAAGCAGTTCGTAGTGAGATCAATGGTCGCATAAATAGTTTTAATATTTTTTAGATGGAAGTAATTTTATCTTGACTTTAAAAAAAATGATATACAGCATTGTATGCTATACATTATGACAAGCTCCTTGGCTTTTCATTGGTTCCTCCACAGCATTGGAATATTATTGCATTACCTGTATTATAAGTGTGTGATGTTTCTATTCAATGAGGAAAAAAGATAAATCAATTTTTTGGTCATTCAGAAGTCACACTGTTCAGTTGTGAGGTCCAAAGACACAGAAATAAATAGTTGTATACTTTTTGGACATCAAGTTTTTTAGGCACACAAGCCTTAATTTTCTTGACTTGGACAGGGTAGCTGATCGTCTTTTCTGCCACACAAGCCTCAATTTTCACGACTTAGGCGGATAAATGATGTGTTTTTGCGGGACACAAGCCTTAATTTTCCTGATTTGGATAGAGGTAGACAATAATGTCTTTTGGGCATGCAAGCCTTAATTTTAATTTTAGAAACCAATCTCAACACATCGTCGCGTGCCCTGCATAAGGGCGCTAGCTTGTGCGCGCGCGGAAAAAACGTTTTCGAGATAATCGCGTTATAAAGGTTTGAATACCTACCATAACTGAGCTGCTACTTCATTTGAACTATAAGATTGTTATTATATAGCAAATATGGATCAATTTAATTACACCATGTTTGGAAATTCAGTTGTAAATACTTTTGAAGTTACATCCGCTTTAATGCTTGAGCCCTTCTGCCGGGAAGGCAACTGCGCGATGCGCTGCCTTGCATAAGGGCCGTACGCTCATTGCGCCCTTATACCGGGAACATACCAGTGTGTTGCGCAGTATCACATAAGGGCTGCTCCCATAGACGCGCGTGTTATATCGACTCGGGGCATTATGTCGCTACGTATAGAGCTAGGGCAGCAGGTCTAAGTTGTAGGCGCTTATCAAAACACATGGAACTCGTAATTTGTAATGAAATCAGAGTGTATTTTGGCTGACTACTCTAATTTTCAGAAAACAAAGTTTATTTTTAATAATTATAGCAATTCACCGAGATAAACCTAGCTTTGCATAGTGGAATGCCTATTAATTATAGTGCCCCTTTTGGGGGTGTTTCATAAAGATTAAAAATTGAACTAGACTCCAAGTTGGACCTATTATGGAAAGCCATTAGTTTCTTTGCAAAATTGTTGCAACAGTTCTTTTTAAAGGTATACATTTTTATTTAAATCAGTAGAACCGTTAAATTTAATTTTTTTTTGTTGGTCGGAAGTTCCAAATACTTTTTTTTTTTTGCTCTTGAATATTGTTTTATTCCAAGCTTTTTAATATGGCTTTTAACACCAGATAGGTCCAACGTAGAGTTATGTTAAACTTATAATCTTTGTATTATCATTAATGATTCGGTTTGAAGCATGTGCGTCCGTCCATTCCCTTGTCCCAACCCTCCTCCCAACAAAATACATGTAATACATAAGTTTGTTTTATTTAGATCAGCAATAATTTTATCAAACTACAATCATACACTCACACAATCAAAGTATCTATCAATATCAGAGCCCCTATCTTTGTTTTTCTTTTTCTTCTGATACGTCCACAAACCACTCTGTTCAAAACAACAACACAATGCCAAGCAGGAAACTGGTATACAACAATCTATTCACAATACACATAATTACAAGCCATGAAAAGGGTTAATTTTTATTAATGACACTATATGCAACATACCAAACATTTTCCAATGCTTATATCAATCAAATTATCCAGTACATGTCTGCAGCAAAATTTGTATTATCAATTGATAAAACAACAAATAGCTATTCAAACATATAATAATTTCATGATTAACAAAAATGACTTTAAATTATTAAAAAGTCTTCTTTAGAACTATCAAACTTCATATTTACACTGTATAACATTATACCTGTAAAGAGTACATAGAACATATTACAAACAAAATTATCAAATAATTTATATTATATACCTCACTTAAGTAATCCAGCCATCTGATTGGTCGAAATTGCATTCATAAACTTCAACTGTTCCTGTAAAATTCCCGGTAACCATGCATAAAACATTTAATATTTTTAATAACCATGGTTATTAAAAAAATAGTTCAGTCTCCATGGTTACCCCATAGGTTTACATGTTAAAAAATTGTTTGAGCGATCGAGGATACCGTATGTGTGCGAATAATTGGTCGGTAATTTCAATACAATTGAATCTCGATCGATCTTACCGACAATTTTATCTTGCATTGTTGACATGAAGACGAAAATAAACTTCCAAAAACCAAAAAACAACATCTGCCGATAGATCTTGATCTAAGTTCGTGCCAATATGCATTGCAAAAGTAAAAGAAGAGTCCGTATATGGAGCTTTTGCGAAGCTTCATCACACGCGAAGCCGGTTTCAATCCATTTTAATGTATATATGGTACAAAACTGCCAAGCATGTTAACAGCGCGCGATGGCCGAGAGGTCTGAGGCGCTGACTTTAGATACATCACCTTTTGTACGCAAGAGTTCGAATCTCATCTTCGACAAAAAAAAAAAGTATTTTTTATTTTTTATTTTTTAGTCTATTTTTTTTCGGCATATAAAAGTATTAATGACTGCTTTAATATTCGAGAAATAGTTGTTTTTATACGCTCTCGGGAAGGTTACAATTGGGCTATTCCCCTCGGCACGCCTCGGGTAATAGCACAATTCTAACCTTCCCTTGAGCTTATAAAAACAACTATTTCTCTCAAAGCAGTCATTAATACTATAATATCGATTCATTTCATTTTGGTAAAAATTACACTCACAATTACATTAATACATTATTCACACATGAATAATCACATTCTTTGTGTACATTGTCGAATAAACCACTTGTATTTGATTTCAATGAAAGGTTTTATATAAGAAATGTTTAAAAACTTGTAATTTATTTAATCCTGTCCCTGAATGCAATCGATAAACATCACACACTGATAATAAACAAATATACCATGCACTGAGAGGCTCTAGTTGAAATTATGGATCGAGGTGGCAGGAATAGCACTATTTTCTGAGGGGCATAGCCCCGAAGAAAATAGTGCCATTTCTGTCGCCGAAGAATCCATCATTTTAACCAGTGGCTTGAAATAGTGCATGATATAGTTGTTTTATATTTTTCAAACCAACCTTCATAAAAATAATAATAATAATATTAATTATGTTAATTGTCACTGAAGAAGTGTCGAGTGCAGTGAGAGCAGCGCAGACGACAGTACCGCGACCACGACCGATAGCACATTGATCTTGATCGGTCGCATATATATGACGTCATCCATGGTATAGTGCCATGGTATAGTTTGCACTATACCATGGATGACGTCACAGTTACATCATAGCTATGTTATGTTTGGTCACATGATGCTATGTTAATCACTGAACAGGATTTCATTGATCAAAAATATAATACTAATTATTATGTGCATCATCAAAGAATGATTCATAAACAAAAATGTCATATTAGGTCTTTAAAAATTTTTTTTTTAGTGTATACTTGACATTTTATCATTTGTGTACAAATGTATTGCCATGTTAAAGAAAGTTTCATCATTGTGTGATATTCAGAGCTATGTTACATACCACTAATATTGATATGTTATAGAAAGTTCGAGCTATATTTCATGGCACAAATATTGCCATGTTATAGAAAGCTTCATCAGTGTGTGATATTCAGAGCTATATTACATACCGCTAATATTGTCATGAGAAATATTATGAAACTGTATAGAATTTGTATTCACTACAGGCTACCTAATATGATTGTTCAAGAATCATTCTATACATTGGCAGACATGTGACGACATGATTAGAGATAAGGGTTTTTATTAAGCAACAAATCCTTCCTAGACATCAATGGTTTACTCGTTAAAGATAAAGACCAGTTATGGTCATGCGATTGCATTGTGAAAGAAACGTTATGGAATCGATCACAAAAGGTTGTTCATCTTGCATACAAGTATTGGTGTGTACTGCAAGGTTCTGGAATCAAAATGATAAGAAATTTGGACAGTCTTGGTAAAGTTACAAGCACTGATATGAGACTACGCACACGTGCACGACACATGCGTTGTATCTATCAGGTCCAAATAGATATAATAATTTACCAAATATATCAATTAGTAGGCAGTTTCTCTGCAAAATTTGTATGATAACGTATTAGTCAAAACATTTTCTTTCACATGATTGGTAATAGGAGCTTCCATTTAATATTTTGAGGGGGGACATTTCCAAAACTGGTCTTTACCTTTAATCGCTAAGTACCCAGTTGTATACCCTTCATGGATTGTGGAAGGAATGTCTTCATGGCGGAAACACCTGCTGGGCATGGCTTTCACATTGTTCATATTAAAGGAAAAAAGCAGCCCCTTCAGACCACAACACTGCAAGAGTATAGAAAGAGAAAAAATACATGTTTTACATGCAATTCAGCAATTGTACAGGACATTTCAAATAATCAATGCAGAGATTAAAATCATTTATATCGGCACAAAAAGGAAGTTATACAATTTCAAATTAAAATACGATATAAATCACTGTTTCATCATAATGAAGACAAGATAGATACATTATACAAATGATTGGTAAGATAAATAAGGATGAATTTATATTTGTATTAAAAATACAAATGTTTGTCACTTATTTACAGCTGTTCTGGGATTAAGACCCTATTTGACAATCACTTATAAAGCAGTAGATATTAAGTGGCGTCTATTTGCCTTGTTAGCTGTTGAAAAAAGTTTTGAAGGCTTGGATGATTTTTTATATTTTATTTATATTGATCAGGTTCATGCTAATTGTAAAATTGTAAATGCAATTAAATCTTGTCACATGTTGTGGGTATCTGAACAAATTCCTGTAACATTTGAGACACAAAGTAAAATTGACCGATTACTCAACAATGCTCGACAAACTTGGATAAGTGTTATTGCTATTCATATTGATCAGGTTCATGCAAATTGTAAACTTGTAAATGCAATTAAATCTTTCATATGAATCAAGTACATCGATCTAGGTTAAAAAATGTATTTACTTTCATCCATGAAATATAACCCGTAAATATGACTTGTTATGGTTTTTTAAAATATAAATACTAGAAGGCCGAGCTGTCAAGAATAAACAATTAGATTAAGGTGGTGACAGTTAATTGGTTTTGACCTTGAGTCCTGTGATTAGAAGTCAAGCTCTTATCGGATCATGCCACAGCATCTCCAGTTGCCTGTTTTTATGCTTCAATATCCCTGCAATTGCGATCAAAAATAAGTTTAAAGGGGGAACCATATTAAATATACACACCGCGTACTGGTTATGCTGGGAGCACGGATCATCGCCGACGAAATGGTCGTAGCACAGGAACACTTCACACAATACACAAACCAAAGAAAACTTCTATAGTACAACCACCAAAGTGTTCGCATGATTTTATATGATGAGTGTCCTCCAGCTCCTCTTCCATGATGCTGATACATTTATCTGCAATTAAAAGCATTATCTGGCATGAAAACTGTCATCTCACTATTTATACGATGCATGGAATCACTTTAATATACTGTTACTGCTTGAAATGCATCCAATTTATTTGTGGATGTGAAGTTTGGATAAATCATAGATCTATACAACTTTGGTGCAAAAAAATTAAATTCACAATAGGAAATTTCCACATTGAAAAATCAATTAATTGCATGTACTTTAGTAATGTACATGTAAAACCTTGCAATATTATGATTTATAGATCAGATATTTACCTTCCATGATATTGTTCCATGTGTCCTCTCTTCTTCCTTTTTCTGCCAGCTGTCATATATATGGAGAAAAAAGAATATATGTATGTAGCATTCTGATAAATGTTATGCAGCATGACTAGAGAGGGGGCGGGGGGAGGGGTTCATTTCAATACTGAGAATAAGCGGCATATCACAGTTTAAAAAATACAAGGGGGGTTCAGGACCATTTAGCCCCAACAAAATGTCATTGGAGTTCAATGCAAACAAAGTTAAGAGCGTTGTTTTCATGCATGCAACTTTTAAAAGCATTGGATAAGTAGCAACCAAAATATAATTCATAGGTTTTCCTGTGGCATGGGGTTTAAAACATTTTCAATGGCTACAGTAAATATAAATCAAAATTTTGTTCAGTAAATAATATTTAACAACCATCTTAACTTGACTGACACAAGTTGAAACTACTTATCCTAGGTTATAATAAAGATTTTCTCACCTCTTAGCTCTATCCACGGAATATTGTCATCAACGTCTGAATCATCCCTATCGTCTTCTGTTGCTATCTGCATCATCTTCCCGTGCCACCTCTCATTCCCCCATGGCATCACAATTGTATCCCCAACTTGAGGATGTCCTTTTCGACATATTATGTCCCTGTAGGCAACCACATTTTCTGTGCGATCTCGAAACCACCTTATGCGAAGTAGTGTTTTGTCATTGGGCTACATGACTTTGACCTGTTAAAAAAATGAAGAATGTATGTGGAGTGTGAACACTAGTTCAAGACAACAAAATATGATGGATTTCTCATAATCAGGTGGTGCTACCCTATTGGCATTCTCTACCAATGCATGCCCACGACTTGGTATGCATGACTAAAAGAACTGATGCGCTATACAAATTGCATGTTGCATAGAGTATAATTTATTTAAACTAAGTTTAAGTCGTGCATGCCAAGTCTTAGAGAATGCCACCCTATTTGTCTAATGTTCTCCCAGCACTACTAGTATTAGAATTTATTAACACATGAATGCAGTTACCCAATCCTGATGATGGTCATTCAACCCGTTCGGAAAGTTGAGCCCCCGTCCTACTACCCTACCAGCCGGGCCGGGCTACCTTCACTCAAAGTCAAACAACTTAACAAGTACTACTAGGCTAGTAAATACTAGCGCTGCAGTCCCCCATGCCATGACTACAACTAGACGCAGGCTATGTTAAGTGGAAAACACTCCGTCCCACGGATAGGACGTTAAATGGAGGCCCCGTGTAGAGAAGAGTCACTACCTTTGCACGTTAAGAACCCACACTAGATCTATTCGTATAAAGCAAGAGTAGGCCTAGACCTATGGGGAAACCCCAGTGTAGTTGTCCACCTACACTCACCTCAGTATAGTACGATAAATACTCTGTTAAGAGGTATGTACTCAAAACGGAAGAAGAACTCACAGAATTCACAGACACAGTCACACTCACAACGACGCGACTCACACACAGAAATCAAATGCGATCGTTCAAGAAAAGTAGGAAACTCCCATCAAGACAAAACTTTTCGAAAGCACCTTCTCATATTCCAGCCAAAACTTCTACAAAATAAGCCTAATAAGGATTACAACTAACGGCAGTCTGTACTCAAACTGAAACTTGGAAGAAGATAGACTATACAATTGCATTTTAGTTTAATAAACAATACACAAAGTTGAACAAATGGGACTGAACAAACAAACTATGACATAATTTTGCGATTTAACTTGTCTTTTTTTTGGTCATTGCCTTGATCTAAACACAGTGTGTGGATTAAAATAATAAGTAAGATTGGAAGTATTCAGTATCATATAGAATAAAGTTGAAAATAACTTTGGAAAGCTGAATTTGTCATGCTTACCGGTCGGCCTCTTGCTCCTTTTCGTAATTAGCAGACGGGTACGGGTTCTCCCAAGACGGCGCTAACGTTGTGCGCATGCGCAAGGTCGCATTGCGCCCTTCTGCCGGGAACGATTGTAGCCTCGCAACTGCTAACGCCCTTTTACTATTGACAATAACTGGAAAATTAAACAATTTCCAAAGCCGAATTTTTTTTTAAAAGGTGGCCAGGTTCAACCTTTATCGAATTGTGAAAAAAAATAAAAAATAAAAAATTTGGTGAAATTGCCTGCTAGCGCCCTTATGCCGGCCATACGACGACATATTGTATTAAAAAACACACAAGATGCATTTTCATTTAGTTTTAGACAAACACACAAGAAGTTGGGAATTAAGACACACAAGTAGTCTTTAGAAGGAAAAAATAAAAAGACACACAAGATACCCCTTTTTCCAGACACACAAGACAAAAATCTCACAAGCATACTGTCGTGAGTAGTACCGTC
This sequence comes from Strongylocentrotus droebachiensis, assembly GCA_035222895.1. Lineage (NCBI taxonomy): Eukaryota > Metazoa > Echinodermata > Echinoidea > Camarodonta > Strongylocentrotidae > Strongylocentrotus > Strongylocentrotus droebachiensis. Next base: position 91,378 of record JAVYIG010001385.1, on the reverse strand, counting down.
CGTACGTCCGTACGTCCGTCCGTCCGTACGTCCCGTTCTCGTGATCGCGTTATCTGAAGAACCGATTAATGGATTCCTGCCAAACTTTAGTCATGTATGTATCTTGCAGAGCCGATGAACTGATTAGATTTTGGGGTCACGAGGTCAAAGGTCAAAGGTCACAGGGCTCATTATGTATGCAAAAACAGCTCGTGATCGCGTTATCTAAAGAACCGATAGATGGATTCCTGCCAAACTTTAGTCATGTATGTATCTTGCAGAGCCGATGAACTGATTAGATTTTGGGGTCACGAGGTCAAAGGTCACAGGGCTCATTATGTATGCAAAAACAGCTCGTGATCGCGTTATCTCAAGAACCGATTGATGGATTCCTGCCAAACTTTGGTCATGTATGTATCTTGCAGAGCGGATGAACTGATTAGATCTTGGGGTCACGAGATGAAAGGTCAAAGGTCACAGGGCTCATTATGTATGCAAAAACAGCTTGTGATCGCGTTATCTCAAGAACCGATTGATGGATTCCTGCCAAACTTAGGTCATGTATGTTACTTGCAGAGCCGATGAACTGATTAGATTTTGGGGTCATGAGGTCAAGGTCAAAGGTCATGCGGCTCATTATGTATGCAAAAATAGCTTGCGATCGCATTATCATTAGAACAGATTGATGGACTCCTGCCAAACTTAGATCATGTATGTATCTTGCAGAGCCAATGAACTGAGTAGATTCTTGGGTCATGAGGTCAAAGGTCAAAGGTCATGGGCTCATTATGTATGCAAAAATAGCTTGTGAACGCATTCTCATTAGAACTGACAGATGGATTACTATTTAACTCAGGACATCTTGCAGAGCCAATGAACTGAGTAGATTTTAGGGTCATGAGGTCAAAGATCAAAGGGTCATATATGTATATAATGGATTACAATTGAAATTGATTTGAAAAATTTCTTCTGTTTTGGTTTGTAAAATTGCTCCATGACGGAGGCATCATTTTCGACTGCGCGCAGTCGAAGTTCCATCTAGTTAATGTTGTCACTGTCTCTCCATCTTTATGTTCAGTACATGCTTCTGTTCTATATATTTTGTTTCATGTAAATATTGTGAGCAGTTTGTTTTGAACAATAATTATTTTGTTTGTTTTTCATTTCTTGGTTTTTTTAAATAGTACATAAACATATACATACATTAACAATTATTTCTTCATTATTCATAATTATTAAGTTTTCAGTACATTAAATGAGATGCATACAAACGCAAATATTTTTCAATGAAAAGAGATGAAGTACAAAAAACGCAGGAGACCGCCATCATGAGCAGTAAGCTTGAAATCGATGACAGCCTCGGGAGAATTAGCAGCATAACTCTCAAATTATATAATTGTACACACAAAATCTATAGATTCAGACCACTTGTTCTTGACAAAACGACATCAGCCTAAACAAAGAAACTCAAGTGATGTCATGCTATAGCAGTACACTGTGTATCTGAGTGGCCTAGATCTGAAGGATTGATAAGCTTGCTCAATGTGCGTAGCAGGGTTGGCCGGGATGTAACCCTGTAATAGAGCTATGATCACATCAGATGATTGAATCAGCAGTTTGGCTTTCAGTATCGGACCGGGAGGGAAATCTGCCTCCAGAAATTGCCAAAATTTGACAATTTCGAGCACTCTAATACCTAAAATTACTTGTACCTGGGATAATTCTCTCTTTTAAAATTGTTATACCATGTTAAAAGCTATGTTCATGCCTTTAGATGTCAAAAGGTCAAAAATGATTAGGTAGCAGAAGAAAAAAAAAGGCAAAGTTTTTTTTCAAGTTTTTGTGCTATCAAATAATAAAAAAATATGCATAGCTGGGATTATTTTAGTCATTTTGAGTTTTTGTAGACCATTTTTGTCTCGCCTGCTTTTACGGTGACGGCGACGACGGCGGCAGCGTCAAAGTAGTTCTTTTTCAATGAAACTTAGACTAAATGGTTATCAAATATCACCAATCATGTGAGTAGAATTTCAGGTCACAAAGTCAAGATCAGAGGTCATTTCAGGTCAACAGACTATGTTGTGGCATCATCATCGAAAACTTAACCTCAGGTTAAGTTTTTGAATTTTTAATATAATTTTGAAAGTATAAGTTCTTATTCAATGAAATTAAACTCAAAGAGTTATCAAGTATCCCCAATCATGTGAGTAGAATTCAGGTCACTAAGTTAAAGGTCAAAGGTCAAAGGACTTTGTTGTGGCATCAACATCAAGATTTTGAATTTGTAGCATAATTTCAACAGTTGTTGTTTATATTCCATTAAAGTTATCAATCTTGGTACAAATTATAGTAAATAATTCTTCTGATGATTCTTAGTCAATATTCACTTCAAAATGCTGATTATATTCAGAGGATTTCATTTTTGGGAGGCCTGCTAATGGGCCACCTTGCCTATAAATAATGTCCCATAACCTCAATTTTTCATCATATCAAATTGCGTAATGCACTTCCCTTCTTGTTGATATTAAGTGCCTTTTCATGACTTTGAAATTAATAATATCAGTCTACAAGAAAATACAAAACATGTGAGCCACCATTTTGGATTATAATGACAATGGCTGTCAAATGAGCCCAATGTTGAAATTTTGACCTAAAGGCTTGCCTATTTATGGAATTGCCCTAAAGTAGACTGAATTTTACGTTTCTATATGGTGTCTTGCATTCAATCTACAGATTCTGTACTTTATGAAAAACAAATTTTCTTGCATTTAGATTCACCCTTGATGCACAATGGCCACTACCATCAAGGATTACCCAGACATCGGAGGGGGCTTGTCCACACCAGACAGTACTCAAGCACTGCAGAAACCGAGTCATCGAATGAAATCGTTACAGGAATCACTGAAAATGAGCCTGAAAATATAGAAGAGGAGCCAGTAAAACACAGCATCATTCAGGATTCAGAGACATCCTCTGGTATGTATAGAAAAGAATGTGTAGGCAGTTGCTCCTATGCAGTGCACTTGCTAACCGGTAGACAAGATTCTTGTCAAATTAATCGCTTTTATCCCGGCCTAGCGCCCTGTGTGAAAAGTTAGGGATCAACAACCTGTCGTTGGGAACACTCTGTCAAGTACTAATAATGGCGCACCCGAGCAAAAAATTCAGCAAGACAATATTGACAAGGCAAGGCGCGTGGGGGGGAAAGTGAATGATGTCATCTGCTTCACACCGACTATCATGAATTATTCATAGCAATGAAATAAAACCAAGTTTGGGGCAAAACCGGGCACGCTTTTTTGTAGAGAATGCCGACCTGGTTATACTACAAAATTATATTAGATAGACTGTACATACCAAGTACTTCAGCCCTGCTGATTTGGTCTGCAACAAGAGATTTAAGTGGCATAACAACAACAGCTACAGCCTTGGACTTGGAGAAGAAAGACTCATTTTGAACGCGAACTTGCCGCAGAAAGTCTACACAAACTGGGGCGTCTTGAAACACGGCGCTCTTACCGGAACCCGTGGGCAGAGTGATGAACAGATCGTTGCCACAGAGAAATGATTGGAGGGCTGTCTGTTGTTGCTCCCGAAAAACATCAACAAACTACCACTTCTGAGAAGCAAATGCGACACTTCGCTCAATTTCCTCAGAAAAATGATCAGCATCCTTAAACTTTAACACAATCAATTCCTAACATTCACAACAAAGATTTTGGAGTAGAATATGGAGTTATTAGAGTACGGATCGCAGTCGAGCAAAAGCTCATTAAGGAATAGCGAATAGTCTGCTATCCATGATTTATGTTCTGACTAAACTGTTTTTATTTATTGAATAAGGTATTTTGATATTTTTTTTACAATACTATGAATTTGATTATTATTGTCTAATCAACAGATATGATTATTTGTATGAAGATTAAGACCCAATACGTGGTAAATCTCTAATATTATTCAGTCTTTTAATATCTACGCCTTTAATGGACTTTATACCCCTCGATCAGCTGTGTAAATGGGTATCAAAGGGGGTGTAGCATGGCAAATACTTGTTAACGCCATCTACGCCTTCTTTTAGACAACTGAACGTAAACGAATGGACTTGATTAACTACCAGCGCGCGCTAGCGTTTGCAAAACAGACAGAAGTTCTCCACACGCTTCGGTTTTGTGTATGTTGCACGCTTGTAAATACTGCGGTCATGTTGTCCGTAGTCGTATTATACTCGATTGGCCCCCGAGTCAGGCCACGGGAAAGACACATAGTCTCGTCATGCTACACCCCCTTTAACAACAACAACATGTGATAATATCAAAGCTCATGAATATTATTCATGAGGCAGCAAGGATCGGACCACTCAGCCGAGTTCCCTGGATCTCTCCAGGGATTTTTTGTTGTTTTGTTATCAATTTTGACTGGGCTGACTTAGTAGCATGTAATAAAAGCACGCGTGTGTAACAATGTGTGCATGTATCGTGTGCACGTCCTATCTACAGTCGCTCGTATCGCAAGGATCATAGCATGTGTACAGCAACTACGAAGTCAGCCCTGGAAGTGGGCTAGCTAAATGGTAGAAGTGACTGAATTTCAGAAAGATCATGTACCTGTAGAATTGCTATGAAGAGGTTTTGACATCAATGTAGTATTCACATTAATCAGATAAAATCAAATATTACATGAAGTAAAAATGTTGTGTTGAGGCCCCCCCCCCCCCATTCTTTTTTTGTTGTTCAATGCTGTTTTTAGCAAATTATGCCGATGACAAGTTTCTTGTTTTAGTAAATTGATTAGATTTATTTTGATTTACATGTTATTTGCCACAATATTTCCAAGTCAATCAACCTTGGATAAATCAATATATAAATAGTGAATGTTGTGCAGAGGACTATTCTTTATAAGCCACTGAAATAAGCCTTCCTTATGGTGTGCTATGAGAAGATTTCACATTTTGTATGTCTCTTTTCTACATGTATCTTCTAGGAGACTTTCAACAACATGAATTCCAAGCTGAGACTACAATGCTATTAGATATTGTTGCCAAGTCTTTGTATTCAGAAAATGAGGTTAGTATCAGTAGATGGCACTCTTTAAATTTCATAGAATTCTTCTATGATTATCCTTATATGTAAATCTCCGTGTATAAGACGCAAGTCGGGGGTGCGTCTTATACACAAAATCCTCAAAAAAAGTCCTCAAAATGCTACTTTTTAGAGGTTTTTGAAAATCTCTGTGCCTCAACATAAATAACATAATGCAAATAAAGAATAGGATCTACTATTTGAGGTTAACCTACATTCCTAATTTAAAGGGTAGAGAGTTTGTTTTTTGTTTTTTCAGTCTCGATGAATTATGCCCCTTCACATAGCACTCTGCCGGCCAACGCTTACGCGTGTCTTGAGCTCACACTCACGTATCTTGCAGCTCACTCACATGGGATATCAACTCACCACTCAAAAACTATCCTGTCCAAATTTCTGTTTGGACCCGGAGGAAAATGTGCCTGTGATCTTTAGTTTTAAAAACGACAGTGTTAGTACTGTTTATGACAAGTTCACAAGCACAAATCGGCGACTTCAACTTCACCATGCAACAAAATTAAGTTTTCTTACGTGCTACGGTGTCTGCTAAAAAGTTGAATGTCCGATGAACTCAAAAAGTTGCATGTTTGTAGATAATCATGTAAGGAACAAGACGGTGTAATGAATTTTGTCCTTATATGCAAATTTTTGTCATTATAGCCTAATTAATTATGTAAAATGCTAATTTTATGCATTTTACAGAAAACTCTCCATAATTGTCTCTAGACTTGTGAAGAATATTTAAAATGTATTGAATAAATGTATTCTTCATTTCGAATTCATGAAGTTCCATTATTTTTATGATATTTGAAAATGCATAGGTTAATTTGCATAAGTTATGAATACGCAATTTACATTTTTTTTCTTCACTGTAGAATAATATTTTTCCACTACCCATCTGCATTTCACTGCTAATATCTAGAAAAAAGAGTTTGAAATTCATCATTGTATTTTCTTATGTATTTTATTTCTTATTACATATATTGTTTTATTGCTAATGCATTCTTTTGTTCTGGAATACATCAAGTTACTTTGAGAAACATATCAAAGCAATTTGATATAATTTCATATCACTCAAAGGGATCGTTTAACAATGTTGAATCTGAGATGCACGGCCCTACGTGTTATCAGTGTCTGTGATATGGTGTAATATTGAAGCCCTAAAAAAAATTGCGCTTCAAAATGATCAAGAAGTGCCTCAAAAAGGTAAAAATCTTTGAGTGACCGTTTTTACCATACTCGTTTTCTCCAATAGACTGTAGTATCAAATTTTTTAATTCCATTCATAAATATCTTGATAATCAGACGGGTGATCGGCTTGTAAAAGACATGGGGTTCCTGACTGACCTAAAGGTTTATAATTATCATTGCAGCATGAGCTAATCCAGGATTTTGTTTCAGAATCTGAGACAAAGTTACCGGATCCCTTTAAGAAGAAATACACGTAAACCTGTATTCGCATTTCTGCTTGTACATGAATATCTGCAATTATAGCACTTTTTTGACGATATGCTCATATTAATTTTTATGTAACACCTTACAGGTATATCCGATTTCGACGAAAATGGTATCAAAATGTGTGTAAGACTTGAGGAAAAAAAGTCATGAAACAACAATTTAAAATTCCAAGCGTTTGCGGCGAAATCTCTGAAAATGTGGAGGGGGGGGGGGGGGGGGAGGGCCTCCCAAGCCCCCCCCCCCCCCCCCCCTCAATGCATAAGAGTTAAGATTTCTTTCACTCGTTGGAGGAAATATCATGCAACTATTCAATATACATGTATTTAGGGTCCAGGGATGCCAGACTATTGGCTATACCGTAAATAACGTTGTATAAACCGCCCTCGTGTATTAACCGCACCCCTCTTTTTCGCCCTAAAAAAAAAAAAAAAAATATAGATAGAAAATAGATAATATGGATAGAACCTTGTGGTACACCATGTAATAGAAGAAAAATTGGAGGAATTATTATTATAAACTACATATTGAGATCTATCAGAAAGATTACTTTCAAACCAAGATGACAGACAAATTTGAGTGTTGTTCTAGTTTCCGAGTGGTGAGTCAACACACCGATTACCGAGCTGGGAGACATTGCCAGGCATAGCGCCAGGTGGAGGGGCATAAATTGAAACTTAAAAAAAAAAAAAAAAAAAATTGTTGGGGGGTGTACCGTGTATAAACCGCACCCCCGACTTTGAAATTTTTTCGGCGGCAAAAAAGTGCGGTTTATACACCGTTATATAAGGTAGTTGGAATTCTGGCTTCCCGTTTTTTTAGCCAAAAGTTCCGGCTGGTCTGGTTGTCACCGGCCTGCCATTGAACGTAACCGCATGTTTTCGTAATACTGTTCTTCAGGTTTTTATCAGGGAGCTGGTGTCCAATGCTAGTGATGCCCTGGAAAAACTGCGCTATCTACAGCTGACCCAGGATAATCTTGAGAGACCTGAAGCCTTGGAGATTCACATTGCAACCAACCAGGACAAGGGAACCTTTACTATACAGGTATAGGAGAAAAGTATCCATTTAGTCCATATGATAATGTGGTGCTCTGACAGTTGCTCCAGTGACAATTGTTCTGGGCTTTATTCCATCAATAGTATCAGGTTATGGTTACGGTTGTAATTTAAAGTTTAGTTTAGGTTTATGGTCGGGTAAGGTTTAGTATCATGTTGGGTTCAGGGTTGAAGTTCAGCATTTTGGTGAGTGTAGGATATTAGCAGTGAGCCATCGTGGCAGGAGTTCAGCATTTTGGTAAGTGTAGGATATTAGCAGTGAGCCATCGTGGCAGGAGTTCAGCATTTTGGTGAGTGTAGGATATTAGCAGTGAGCCATTGTGGCAGGAGTTCAGCATTTTGGTGAGTGTAGGATATTACCAGTGAGCCATCGTGGCAGGAGCAAGTGTCGTACAACTGATCTCTAATCTACATTCATTCCGCATGATCGATTGACAACAATAGATCATTTATTCCTGCTCACATAAAGTGCAAATATGTTTTCTATCAGCATTAACCTAAGGTTATACAATGCAATTCAAGGCAATAAAAACAACAGGGAACAAAAAAACAACAACAAAAAAACACACATGACATTGCTTCTTTTGCTATACATTTGCATGGCATAGATTAGTATTGGGTTCTCACTGATCAGTTTAAAATGATATTTGCAATAAAATGTAAATTTACAGTCTATTTTTTTCTTAGTGATCAGGATTTGTATTCCATCGACTTCTTTGATAAAAGTAAAGAAATTGTTAATGCACAATTGTTACAATTCTTTCTTTGTTGTTTATGGAAGATTGGCCTAGGCTCCAGGGACCATGTTTTTTATAAAGCCTTACTAACAACCATAGTATGAACAAAGTTTCTTAAAGTTGATGCTCATCAGTTGCCAACTGATGATTTCAGCATTTTCAGAAAGTTTGTGATGATAGTGGAGCCAAAGTATTTGATCAAACTGCAGAATGATCCAACTTTGTTCTTAACACTCGCTTTTCATCCTGTTTCATGTTTTAAAAGTTTGCTTTCAAGCTTAAGCTCTGTTGTTTCAAGAGCATATTCTTTTTTATTTTCATTCTTGGCAGGATACTGGTGTTGGTATGACAAAGGAAGAGATGATAGAAAATCTAGGAACCATTGCAAGATCAGGGTCAAAGGTAGGTCAACTTTTCTTCATTTATCACCTTTGCTATTTATCTGATAATTTCTGTTTTGTACAAATGAAGAATGCTTTAGGTACAACTTAACAGTACATTTTGTAGTTGATTTTTCTGTGTAGTCTATTGAATCTGATACTGATATCATCATTCAATTTGCTGGCTGAGAGAACAAAGTATTGTTCCAACATATAGTAATTGAAAAAGAATTCATTGAATATCTTTTTTTGTGTGAAGAATCTTGTGTGAAGAATTTTATTTTGCATTCTCTTTTTATTACTTTTGTACCTTCCACTCTATTCTACATTCTGTTCCTAGTTTGTGTTCTGTTTTATTAGCAATACTGGTATGTGACCTGTCACAACAAATTGAGTCAAAAGTCTCTGGGTTCAGGACTCCAGAAAATTTGAAAAATCATGGAAAATGTTCAAATCTGTGGACTGAAAAAAATAGATTTTCCAGATGTTCAATGTTTCATTAATGTTCTGTAAAAATGGTAATGGGAGAGGGTCGGGGGAAGAAAAAAAATCTTTTTATTTTGCAAATGATTTTTCGGCTAGGTCTACTATTCTTGCAGACAGTTAAGTAAGGTCCAGAGCTCAAGAAAGCTATTTGCTAAGCCCTGCCTAGTGACATACAGCTTAAATCATTAATGGTTCACAGTCACATGATTTCTATAACGAATTTTTGTTGTTGTATGAAGTACTACGCTTATTCTTTTAAAAGCTGCAAATTCTATAGCTCTCTTAATGAGTCTATTCTACCATGATTTGTCCAGTTTTGAAAAGATAGTAAATGACATGAGCTCTCTCCATCTCAAGTTTTGATTTGAGAAAACAAAAAGTCCAAAGACCTATAAAAAACACTTGAGATTCGCTCACAAAACGCTAGAATTGATAACCTATTTACATCAGTTGAATAAAGCTGGGATTCATGAAAACAAACAAGAAAATTTGGGCACAGAAGGGTTAAACAAAATAATAGCATGATAAGACTTTGCAAGCTTTTGTGGGAAGCTTTTTCAGTGCAGTGAAACAACTTGCTTTGCTACCCCAAAAAGCGTTAGAATTCATGACTCAAATGAATTACATTTAAGGTTTTTCATGAGAGAGTTTTTAAAGAAACAATTAAACTAGGTGTTATTTTAATTAATAAGCAGTTGCTAAGGCCTTTTTCAAAATGAACTTGACAGTGAAATAAAAAATGCTCATGCTTGAAGACAAAACTGGAGTCAAACTTTGGAAGCATTTTTTAAAAATAGTTTAAAAGCTATTATCTCCATTAATACTTGTTTTCTAAAGTTGAGCTAAAACCAAATTAAAGCTTATGGAAAAATGGAGAACCGGAATCAATCTTAAATAAAATTTGGAAAAATATGACTTCTGTCTCATTGTGATGTGATGGGTCACATATAATGACACTCTATATTAACATTCATTTAATGTGGTGCTGCATTTTCCTGCAGGCATTTCTCAAAGAACTACAAGAGAAAGGTGGTAGTTCAGACAGCAGCATCATAGGGCAGTTTGGAGTGGGTTTCTATTCAGCATTCATGGTAGGAGATACGGTCGAAGTTTTCTCAAAGTCGCATAAAAAGGATGCCAAAGCGTGGTATTGGTGTTCAGATGGGTGAGTAAATGAAGCAATGTATCATGAACTGTGATAGGTTGAATGTGTGATTGATGATGAAGATAGAAGTAGTGGTGATGGTGATATTAAGCAAATATTAACCGACTACGAGGGTAATGGTACAAACTATCATCGCCGAGGTGATCTCTGGGCTACTATCATCCCGAGCCCCAACTGATTAATTAATGAATATTGTAGATGAACTTACCTCACTTGTTATCTTTCCACTGTCTATGTTCCAATGCCAATACTTAATGTATAATTAGCTTCCAATAATGCTGAATGAGATCGGCAACAAACGTCGCTCAAAATCGTGAGCGTTTCAACTCAGTTAATAAGTCAATAAAACTGTTGAAAATCCGAAAGAACGATGAGCTTGTCAACACATAACATATCATACACATGTCTATGGTTTTGCTTTTTGCGCTATTAATGACATGCGTCGATTGCGCTTATTTAGGCGTATTTGTTTCATGTTTACGTGATTTATGTTCAAAGCACAACATGCATACATGTAATAAAGTCGATGCGCGCGCATTCGACTTTTCCAACGCTTAAAATTAAGCGTCGTTGACTTGTAGTTTGGCCTTTAAAAAACACTGACATTTTGCGTAACCTACTTTGCTATGCTTATTCAATGGGCAAGTGGGGCAGCAGCAAAAAAGTACTATCACAGTGTGATAGTACTTTCTATCATTGATCATGTGACCTCGTTTAGACTAATCAGATTGCAAGATTCTTAGTATGCGGGATATAAAAATATCTGGTTACACATTTTGGAGACGTGATCAAAATTGAACTTTCAGAGACAATATCAAAATACTACCATAACACCAATTTTAATTCTCTTTTGGCAGCAGAGTAGTAAATCTATCGTCTTTCAGTCACTTCATTAATCATTACCTCACGAAGCATTCTTTTTGATGCCTCATCAATGAAGTAGCTGGAGGCATAATGTTTTCGGGTTGTCAGCTGTCCATCTGTACGTCACGTTCTTGTGATCGCGTTATCTCAAGAACCGATTGATAGATTCCGGCCAAACTTGGTTCATCTATGTATCTTGCAGAGCCAATGAACTGATTAGATTTTAGGGGTCACAAGGTCAAAGGTCACAGGTTTATTATTTATGCCAAAATAGCTCATTATCACATTATCATTAGAACCGATTCAGCCAAAAAAATACACGGGGGCGGAGGGCGGATTCGCCCTGGAAACACCATAAACAGCCCCCGAAATAGGCTCAAAATCCGATTTCGGGGGCGACATCTAAAAGTGAAATGATCTCAAATCGCCCCCGTAACGATTACGAGCGGCCGGGCGCTCTCCTAGCTTCGTATTCATTGTGTGCGCTGAATCTCCGTGTAAAATTGTATACACAAAAATCGGTCGTAAAAAAACTTGAATCATATTCCATACCTTACCTGGCTTACCATGTCGTACGCAAGTACGCCAAAACAGGTACATTTTTGCAGTTGCGAGAGATCGAGACGGAGCGTAGGGGTCGAGTTTTTGGTGGTCGATTTTGTTTTGGTAGATTAATATTATTAGCGGAACCTAGACCACTAAACATCGCTAAAACTGCAATCAATTTCCATCACGAATTCACGATTGCCGCTATTTTATAAAGTTTCCATAAATACAGTGTGTCCCGAAAAAAACTATACACTTTTGAAATGGCTGCCGAATAAAAAATATATGATTCTAGGGGGGGAAGTGTTATATGTATGGAAAGCTCATAAACTCAACTTTCATATGACACCAAAAAGTTTGAAAATAATCCATGCTTGGGTGAGCACTGCTCACTTTTGTAAAGGGTATGAAAATTAGGTTGCGCAGGAATTAACCTTCCAATTTGTGAGAGGTAAATCCTTTGGAGCTTACAACATTGACGGTGATATGATACATTCATGATTTGCTGAGTGAATTTCATGGTTTATTAAACCAAACTGTTATGCACGGAACAGGAATTTCATTTTTTATTGTAGCATTGTAACTTTCCCTGGTAGACTCAGTGGTGTGTTCATGAGAGTCAGGATGGGGTGATGTTACATGTTGTAATTTCCATGTTACAAACTGTTATGTTTAACATCTGTGACTTTGAATAAAAACCTTCACCCCATATTTCAGTTACCATTTACCTGAAGAATAAGTAGCCGACATCTTGGACATTCCTTTTTTCAACAAACCGTATTTGAATATTCAATTTACATTATCCCTACCTGGGTATTAAGTAAATCAATGAGATGTTCAACTACAATAATTGAAATGTAGGGTGAAGGTTTTTATTCAAAGTCACAGATGTAAGAGAATAACAGTTTGTAACATGGAAATTACAACATGTACCATCACCCCATCCTGACTCCCATGAACACACCACTGAGTCTACCAGGGAAGTTACAGTGCTACAATAAAAAATGCAATTCCTGTTCACTCATGCATAAAATGTTAATCCCATAAACCAAACATTTCACTCATTAAACCCAAACTCATCACAATTGATCATAAATTGGTCATATCATCCTCAATTCCGTAAGCTCCAAAGGATTTACCTCTCACAAATTGGAAGGCTAATTCCTGCGCAACCTAATTTTCATACCCTTTACAAAAGTGAGCAGTGCTCACCCGAGCATGAATTATTTTCGCAACTTTTGGTGTCATATGAAAGTTGAGTATATGAGCTTTCCATACATATATAACTTTTCCCCCTAGAATCATATATTTGTTATTCGGCAGCCACTTCAAAAGTGTATAGTTTTTTTCGGGACACACTGTAGAGGTATGAAATTAAATCCTCTTTTGTGATTATTCTCGCCATGTTTTCGTAATTTTGATAATCATTTCTTCAAAGTAAAGAAAATCAGACAAAGTCACCGTGACTGACACGCATACAATACAGTGCATTGCCGCTGTGAGGTGTGTGTGAGTTGATTTGAGCTGAGCTGAGCTAGCTCGCTAGTAACTCCGGGAAGCTCCAACACGGCGGTGTTTCATGGAGCTTCCCGGAGCTGAGTTAGCTCGCTAGCTGAGCTCGAGTCGAAAAGATTTGCCACTTTGGAATTGTTATCTGTTGGTTTGCATTATTATTGCCGCGATTTCAATATAGTTTCGTGAATAGATGTACGAAACCTGAGCTTAGAATTAGTAAAAGTATTACTAATGTCTACGTTTTTAAACGACTGTCTGATTTTCTTGTGAAAATTTTATTTTGAAAAATGATTATCGAAATTCATGGCCAGAAATAATCACAATCTGGGGTCTATTATTTTACAGTTCTTGCATCAAATCAATGCATGAAAACTTAGTTATTGAACTAGAAAAAGGGGTTTCTTTTTTAATAGGCAATTATGAAGCAGGAAGCCCGAAACCTTAGCCTTCTAAACAAATCTTAACAAACTGTAGACCTATCCTTTTATGAATTAATGAAAAAGTAGCCCCAGAAAGAGAGCCCCCGAAATGGAAAAAAGAGCCCCCGAAAGGTGAAAAAGTAGCCCCCGAAAATTTCCCAAAAATTTGAAATGGAGCCCCCGAAATGAAAAACTTAATTTTTTGCCTGAACCGATTGAAGGATTACCATCAAACTCAAGACATGCATGTATCTTACTGAGCCAATAAACTGATTAGATTTGGGGTCATGAGTACGTTTTTTTACTCTCCAAGCAACAATAGGGAGACATTTGTCTAACTCCTACTCTAAGGAGACATGACTCCTTCATGTACTCCTACAACCCATTTGTTGCTCAGCACACGTGTATAACCTCATTAATGTAACTTTATATTATTATTACTGTTGTCATCTCATTCAAACCTAAAAGGACTCCTCACAGTGCAGGAGAGTATGCAGGGCACTTAATGTGCTATTGTTATTATCATTATTATTATTATCTATATATTAATATGCAAAATTGTCATGGGGGGTACTTTTAGGGTCATCAAAAACATCTTTCAAACGACGGTTCCCGCCTTCGCCGTTGCGCGGGAACGGTGACACAATTCCATGAGACATGTCTCCCGTATTCCGCGTGGTCTGTTGCTGTTGATGTCGTCAAAAGTGGTTCCGGGGTCCTGGGGAGGACAAGCAGGCGAGAGCATGGCCAGCTTTGTCCATGCAAGGAAGCAATGAACCGACGCGAGTGAGGCAACAAGGCGTGCACACCTCCTCTGTGTAATCAAAGAGATACACGGCAGATGACAATCAACTCATGCAATGTGGTGTAGCAAATGCACGTTGCAACGGGTATGGCTTACCCTGTGTTCGGCATCTTGCTATATGATATGCTTTGCAGGCACTGCACAGGCAGGCCAGAGATACACATCAGATGACAACAACTCATTTCATGTGGTGTAACAACTAGCAAATGCACGATGCAACGGGTTGGGCCTACCCCGTGTTAGGCATCTTGCCATACAATGTATATGCAGCAGCCAAACTGACAAGAAAGTATGTGTTAATTCTACGCTCACACACGTACACACAGTCAAGTCAATTTGTGCACTGTATGCAGCTGACTGCTGATAATCATAATCCAAGCTTCTGCTTTATTGGTCTTTTCATGAAAACTACATTGAAATCACAACAATAATAAAGCAAATAGATCGTAATTATCAAGATCATAAGTGACATAGTTTGTTTACGGTGCGCCATTTTATGGCCAAACAGCGCATAGTGTACAAACTCAGTTCTAATGAATCACAATCTATTTCAATTTATTTTTAGAAATTAGAAAAATAAAATAGAAGCTTGGATTACGATTAGCTTTACATGGTTCACAGAATTTATATATTTTTTTCACAGCAAAATTTCATACAAAAATCGACCAGTTTGTGCCAGTATGTTCATGCAATGCTGCTACAGTGCACTACCGGTACTCGACATATGGAAACAACATATTTTCAAATTTCAAAGATGTACCGATTTAACCAAAACAGCAACAAGGCTCGACGACATCGATCAAGACTGAATCAACTCAGGAAACTTGACATGTTCCTAATAACTGAAAACGATTTTTGACTGAAGAACTACCAAACTTGTTAAAATTGATTTAACTCTAACAAATATATGATATATCAATTTAAAAAAATTAGTTCTTTTTTCTCAATAATTATTTAAATTATACCATAAAGACAAAAACAAACAAACAAGTGCTTATTACACCTTAGCTTACTCTCAAAAACCTTTTTTTTCCAAGAATATCCAATGTTTATTTCAATTGCAATCTCATACATGTATGTAACTTTCATTTCATTAAAACAGGTCACAGTGGAGAACATCAAAGCACCTCTTTGAAGTTAATTGTATCATCCATGCAAAACATCTTTTTGATGAAAATTTTGTTAAATGAAACATGTTGTTTAATAATGTATGTTAAGCTCATTTAAACAATTGTTATTCATGTTTTGATTTGGAGCAAGTTTTGAATAAATATGTTGTAATTTCTTAACTAATTTATAAAATCTTTGAAAATCAATTTCATTTATGATGTATTATTATGATGTCAGCATTGTCATTCAGAGTAATGAGAGAAAGCAGAAGATGGAAAATGTATGCGTGCATCAATTAATATTATTTTCAGTGTAGAACTAATTGACTAATTATATTCGTAGATAACGAGAGTGAGGATAGGAAAGGGATACCGAGAGTGAGGATGGGAAAGGGATACCGATAGTGAGGATGGGAAAGGGATACCGATAGTGAGGATGGGAAAGGGATACCGATAGTGAGGATGGGAAAGGGATACCGATAGTGAAGATGGGAAAGGGATACCGATAGTGAGGATGGGAAAGGGATACCGATAGTGAAGATGGGAAAGGGATACCGATAGTGAGGATGGGAAAGGGATACCGATAGTGAAGATGGGAAAGGGATACCGATAGTGAAGATGGGAAAGGGATACCGATAGTGAGGATGGGAAAGGGATACCGATAGTGAGGATGGGAAAGGGATACCGATAGTGAGGATGGGAAAGGGATACCGATAGTGAAGATGGAAAAGGGATACCGATAGTGAGGATGGGAAAGGGATACCGAGAGTGAGGATGGGAAAGGGATACCGAGAGTGAGGGTGGGAAAGGGATACCGATAGTGAAGATGGGAAAGGGATACCGATAGTGAAGATGGGAAAGGGATACCGATAGTGAGGATGGGAAAGGGATACCTATAGTGAGGATGGGAAAGGGATACCGATAGTGAGGATGGGAAAGGGATCCCGATAGTGAGGATGGGAAAGGGATACCGATAGTGAGGATGGGAAAGGGATACCGAGAGTGAGGATGGGAAAGGGATACCGAGAGTGAGGGTGGGAAAGGGATACCGATAGTGAAGATGGGAAAGGGATACCGATAGTGAAGATGGGAAAGGGATACCGATAGTGAAGATGGGAAAGGGATACCTATAGTGAGGATGGGAAAGGGATACCGATAGTGAGGATGGGAAAGGGATCCCGATAGTGAGGATGGGAAAGGGATACCGATAGTGAGGATGGGAAAGGGATACCGAGAGTGAGGATGGAAAAGGGATACCGAGAGTGAGGGTGGGAAAGGGATACCGATAGTGAAGATGGGAAAGGGATACCGATAGTGAGGATGGGAAAGGGATACCGATAGTGAAGATGGGAAAGGGATACCGAGAGTGAGGATGGGAAAGGGATACCGATAGTGAGGATGGGAAAGGGATACCAGGGTGAGGATGGGAAAGGGATACCGATAGTGAAGATGGGAAAGGGATACCGATAGTGAAGATGGGAAAGGGATACCGATAGTGAGGATGGGAAAGGGATACCGATAGTGAAGATGGGAAAGGGATACCGAGAGTGAGGATGGGAAAGGGATACCGATAGTGAGGATGGGAAAGGGATACCGATAGTGAGGATGGGAAAGGGATACCGAGAGTGAGGATGGGAAATGGATACCAGGGTGAGGATGGGAAAGGGATACCGATAGTGAGGATGGGAAAGGGATACCGATAGTGAGGATGGGAAAGGGATACCGATAGTGAGGATAGGAAAGGGATACCGATAGTGAGGATGGGAAAGGGATACCAGGGTGAGGATGGGAAAGGGATACCGATAGTGAGGATGGGAAAGGGATACCGAGAGTGAGGATGGGAAAGGGATACCAGGGTGAGGATGGGAAAGGGATACCGATAGTGAGGATGGGAAAGGGATACCGAGAGTGAGGATGGGAAAGGGATCCCGATAGTGAGGATGGGAAAGGGATACCGATAGTGAAGATGGGAAAGGGATACCGAGAGTGAGGATGGGAAAGGGATACCGAGAGTGAGGATGGGAAAGGGATACCGATAGTGAGAATAAGGATAGGAATGAAATGACTACAATAATCGTGAATAACGAAAGTGAAAACGAAAGTAAAGTGTAAAACATATATGACCATCTGAATGAATATATGTCCTATGTGAACTCAGTGTTATATGCTCTGGCTCCTAACCATTAGGAGACAGAGCATATAACACTGAGTTCCTATGGGGAGTATACTTATTCAGATGGTCATATCTCAGCCAATACTTAACATATTCAATTGGTTTTCGACATTTGGACATTATTTTTGATGTTCTTTCGGAATATGAAGAAAAGATTGAGAAATTCTAAAAATAATTTTTTGATGACGTCACACTTCACCACTCTATATCACTCAGTGGGTGCGTTTATCAACTCTCTTCTAGCCTATATTCGGCGTTTTGAAATGTGTTTCAGGCAAATTTGCAAATTGATAAACGCAAGCATATTTTCATACGTGTATGTGTATATTGAAATGCCAACAAAATTGCGTTTTGAATGTGAGAACGAGCCAGAATCATGTTTCTGAGAGATGTTATACGCAAAGCTGTTTGGAAACATGTATATATTTCAGAACTTCCCAGGCTAATTTCCGGTTCAGAAATAGCGTGTACCATGTGCTGTGTCATATTGTACAAGCATTAATTCCTACATACTCCTTCATTGTTCATTGTTTACGTATTATGCGATTACGTGCTTCAACTATATTTGAGTGTATTGTCATTGTAGACTAGGCAAGTTACCACAGTAATGGGTAAGTTGCAGAGCACTTTGCACTAGTCTAACTGTTGCATGTTCCTCTGAATAGAATTTCTGCTTAGAAAACTCTACAAACTCTAAAAGAATTGTTGCTAACTTGCTTCATTGTCTTTTATCGTTCTGACAAGTTAGAGCTGATTCATGAATAGGACAATGTTCATCTGATTGTACCATTTATATCTTTTAGGTCAGGGCAATATAAAATCAGTGAGGCTGAAGGAGTGACGAAAGGAACTAAGATTGTGATTCATCTCAAGAAGGACTGCTGGAAGTTTGGCATGGAGTCAGATGCCAAAGGTCAGTAAAGAATAATCCGGTTTGGATGTAAACAGACATTGCACTACCCACTACAAAATTCAATGCCAAGTGCCAGTGATTGTCTTTTAATGCAGCACTTCTCAACATTTTTAACTCAAGGCCCACTTTGGCTGTTAAAAATATTTTGAGGCCCACCTAACAAAAATAGTTAGAAAAACCACTATGCAAGAAAATGAAAATAGGGAACAAATTGTGCGGTAATTTTTTTTTTAGTACAAGCGAGTGAGCCAAGCGAATGGGCGGGAGATTTAAAAAACTATTGTAATGCTCAAACACACAACTTCTTGTGCATTTTACCTGTCATCATCATCAATAGTGATCTTTCAGTTAATGACAGGTTCAGTGACCCAATCAAAATTCTATATCAAGTGTCTCTCCAAGTTCCTCAGTCTTGAGCCATCCGTTTCAGCGTTTCATACCCTGTTGCTCCACATTCTGTGATTACATCGTCTAGAAAGCCTTAGCGAGGTATTCCCCTCTTCTTCTTTCCATGAATACGACCTTCTATGACTCTGAGCATCAAGCCCTCATCGTGCATTATGTGTCCAAGCCATTTCTTCTGTCTCTCTCTAATCGTTTAAATCAGCACCTGCTTTTTTAAAGCTCGATGAAACACCTCTTCATTCGAAACTCTGTCCTGTCATGGGTAGGGAAATTGGCTAGAGAGTGCTGTAATGATAGGCATATGGGCGTCATCCTGGTACTGCTAGATTTTAGACTATAGCTTGAGACTGTGTTTTGGAGTTGGCTGTCAAGCAATTAGGTGAATACAGTCATACTTATTCCAGCTCACTCACACTGTAGTGATTGGAAACGAGCAGTCATTCAGACATTCCATTTCTCAAGAAGACTCTCAGGGGTCCGTACTTGGCCCAATCTTATTTACTCTCTGTACATCACCTTTAAAAAGTGTCATTGATACCCATAACATTCATAACATGTTTCATGCAGAGGATACGCAACTGTACATGGCATTTAAAGGTGAAATTCAAAGAAAATCACAAATATGTCAACTAATGTATCACTAGAAACTGGTAAGCTAACAGATGGCCATCATACAAGTTTTAGGTCGACTACATATCGGGTGATTTATAAAAATACAAATACAACCACCTCCATAGCAGCTGGGATATACGAGAGATTCGCCGGAAAAATAACAATGTTTTAATGACGTCACTATATGGACCAATACTGCCCAAGCAGACGACATCCCATAAAGATTGAACATAATTGCAAAGCTATTATTTGTCAAATTATAATGAGTTTAGTGTATATAAATGTAATGGCATGTCTACCATTCAAAAGGGGATATGACCTGATTCTGATAACTAAAATCTTTTGCTTGTAAATACACAGGATAGGGGTTAATTAACAATCAAAGAAACCAGACTTTCAAATTGAGAAACCCCCGGAATGATATTAAGGACGGCATTTGTTCCCTCTTGAAACACAGAACATACCGCGGTGTGTGCAGCTGAATATACAATGGCGTCTTATTTTGTTTACAAGCGACAGATTCCTTTATTTTTGTATCGCTGCATTTGTCATCAAAATAGAAACATGCGCGGGTTTAGAGTGAGGCAATAGATTATACATTTAGCCTGACGGTAGTGAAGTAAGAGAAAGACTTCAAGAGAAGGTGAAAACACAGGCACTGAAAATGTGTGAGATGTCATGGGACATCGTCTGCTTGTGCAAATCATGTCCATACTGTGATCTCACACGTCTCAGCAGCGTTCGGAGAGCTCTTCAGGTGCTATGCTGGGGCTGTATTTAAGTGTTTTGTAACTTATAATAATCATAATACTTTGAATGTTTCCAAGCATTGAATTTTGATAACCTTGTCGAATCAAAGTTTCAACTTTGCTTAGTTCTTAAAATCAATGAATATCTACTTTAAGAGAAACTGTAATGTTAATGATACTACAAAAGAGTAGTCTCAAGTAAATGGTTTGAAACCTAATGGTACCAAGACTGAATTAATTCATGTTTCTTCACACCACAGTTTAAGTAGCCCAATATTGACACTGATTTGGGTTATTTGGGTTATTCAAAAACTTTTGGACAGGACCACCCACTGACCACCTAATTCATATTTTTGTTATGTGCCATTTAGATTTTTGTAATAGTTTGATTTTTATTCTTCCCTCTCACCCACGGAACACCTTATTCATTCTTTTTTTATATGCCATTTTGATTTTTGTAATAGTTTGATTTTTATTCTTTCGTGTTATCAAATTAAAAGATTACAAGTTATTCAAAACTCATCTGATTGACCCGTAACACGTACAAAGATACATGAACGAATATCCCCAGTCTTAGGAATTTTACATTGGCTACTTATCCAGTCCCATATCAAGTAAATAAGTACTTTTTATTAACTTATTAAAATTTCCATCATTTTGTTCATTATATCTTATTGAATTGTTAATACATTATAAACCAGAAAGAATGCTGCATTCCAGTAAAAAGTCTTTATTTTATGTCCAACAAACTGTGACAAAATCTTATGGAACAAAGGACATTTGCATATATGCAGCCACTGTTTTTTGGAATATCTTGCCAGATATCTTATGTATTAGTGCACAATATGAGGAGATCATGCAAACACAATTATGCGAGGGGGCAAGTGACCAAGATTCAGATTTTCAGTTATTTTTTTATTTTCTGTTATACATGTACGTTAAAAAGTCCTTGCACTTCACCCTATGTATTTCATTATGGATCATGATATTTCTTCCTTTCCTCCTCTTTCTCTTTGTTCTTTTGTTTGAATTTTGTGCGCACCCTCTGTTTTGCATTTTTTGTGCCCACTTCAAATTCTGCCCATGGCATGCACATGTTTCATTACAACTGCCCCAGCAAGTAAAGCCCATTTTGTAAACACATAAATATTTGGAAAATTTTTGACATGTTTAACATTTAACCATATATATATGAGTGAATTCCAGCTGTGTCATGTAAGATTAGACAAATTAATTTTTTCATTTCATTCTATTAAAAAAAAGAATTTTCGGCCGACCTGGCATCCCTCCTAAGAGCGCTCTACGGAATACTGGTTGAGAAGTGCTGTTTTATTGTATAAAAACAAGGATGCCATTTTTCTGTTCATTGACGGAATTCCAGGTTTTTTATATTTTGGGTGTCAAATTTCCGGCCTCGTTTATTTCTTTCTACCCTTCTCTCCAACTTGGAAGAGCACCAGATGTGTGTGTGTGTGTGTGTGTGTATAAATTGGGTTTACCTTTTACAGACATAGAGTGATAGACATATATCAATCAGATATGATATGAATGAATCAGAAAAAAACCATTAATATACTTCAAAATGTAATTTTCAGTATACATGTAGTACCGTGTTCTTTGTATAGTGTTTTGTACGGCAGACATGAATGATTTGTTAAAACTGCTGGTGTAAGAGTCTGTAATAAAAATAACTAAGCTTTGCAGACATGACTTTCATAATTTTTAAAGTACGTTCCGCGTGTATTTGGACGTGCAAATATTGCAAAACAACTGGAGATAATGCTAGCGATTTAAGATCCTTGCTTGCAGCTAGCTGTGTGAGCAAGCTCTAGTGCTTGGCAGCTGAAGCTAAGCAAATTCTACGCACAGTTAGCTAGCTGTGCTCGAAGGTTCATCATCGTTAACAGGACTTAAGGTTTTTGGGACACTTGTTTGGAAATTATTGTGGATAAACCAGCTGTGTATGTTTATTTGGATTAACCTGAACTATTGTCTGTGGGACATGTAGAAGCTTTGTTTCCATAATGTATGACTACATATCGGCATTCAGAGTTCAGTACACATGCCAATGAATTTGGAGACCAAACGTGTTTGTGTTGCAATGCGTGCATAACCTAGCGGAGTGTAGCCTTACAAAAAAACCTCTGGCCCTAGAGAAAATTGTCACTGGCATCCCTGATAAACAGTCTTTAGATTTAACCTAGTGTTTGTTTTCTATTTGTCTTGCTGACTGTAATGCATGTGACTGATCATCATGTCATTCTAAATTCGAAATTATACTTTAAGTATCTTTCTTGCATATGTATATAGACATCTTGCTGAAACACAGCAACTTTGTTGGAGTACCGATCTTCCTCAACGGCAAGCTTATCAACACCACCCAGGCGCTCTGGACAGAGGAAACCCGTAAAATCACAGAACAGAACCACACTGATTTCTACCAGTACCTCACCAAGAACACCTATGATACGCCCCGCTACACCCTCCACTTCAAGGCTGATGCCCCCCTCAATATACGTAGTCTTTTCTACGTCCCGAATCGGCCGCCGGCAATGTGGGAGCACAGCCAGCAGGCAGATAGCGGAGTGTCACTCTTCAGCCGCAAGATTCTTATCCAGCACAAGGCAGAGAAGATATTACCCAAGTGGCTGCGTTTTGTTACAGGTATGTGGTATGTGAGGAATGTGTGAGCCATGGTTTGTGATAGATGTTCTCCATCATGCAATCCGGAAGATGGGGGCAGCCACAGAAGGAGGGGGTAGGATGCTAGTCATAAAATCACAGTAATTGCAGAAGGGGGTAGGATTGCAAATGAATACATTTCTGCATTTCCAGCTTGGTTTGATTGTAACATTTCTGCTGATCGGTATTTGAAGGAAACCATAAACTACTTGACAAACAACAAACGTGAACAGGTCTCACTTTATCTCTAAATAAAATTATTAATATAATTTATTTCATTGTAAAGGATTTTTTTATTGGGACTTTTGTTAGCTTTGTTCAACCCTGATTTATTACAGGTTCTTACTCATCTGTATCACTCTAGACATGAAGGACAGATACAAAGAAAGGAAAATTCCTCGTAAAATAGACATGATAAAACACTCTGGTTTCCTATTTGAAAGATATAATAATCAATAGAAGAAATAACAAGATCAGACCAGGAATTATCCAACTACAAACATCTGTACAATCTTCCCTGATATGTTTTCCTCTATTGCAGGTGTTGTAGACAGTGAAGATATTCCTTTGAACCTTAGCAGAGAGTTGCTTCAGGATAGTGCCCTTATAAGGTAAGCTCAGTCATAGACATGGATGTAGATTTGACTAGTATTTTCCTTACCATGATCAAAATCAGAGTGAAACCTCATAAGAGAAGAAAAATCTAGAAAAGGCGCATGAAAATGTCTAAATTCAACATTTTCCAGTAACAAAAGTACTTACAAACTTGCTTACATTTGTGATTGTTCTCTACATTTATGCTACTGTTGTCTTGATTTATTGGTGCTCTTTTCATGACTCTGATCCAATCTTCTATTAGCTTCACTAAAGTCACATTTTGT
The DNA here is from genome assembly GCA_035222895.1 of Strongylocentrotus droebachiensis. Classification (NCBI taxonomy): domain Eukaryota; kingdom Metazoa; phylum Echinodermata; class Echinoidea; order Camarodonta; family Strongylocentrotidae; genus Strongylocentrotus; species Strongylocentrotus droebachiensis. Next base: position 67,367 of record JAVYIG010001385.1, on the reverse strand, counting down.
TGATATACTATTTGACATTTAATAAATGATCTTTCAGGATTTTTCCAGATTTTTTAAATTTAGACTTATTTTCATTAATAATAATTCTGCACATTGGATTTTTTTAAATATTTTTAAAAACCTTGTCCTCTGGTCCTTTCTACATTAGGAAGCTGAGAACTGTACTGACCACTCGACTGGTCAAGTTCTTTACTGACCAGGCTAGGAAAGACCCTGCTAAGTATGACCAGTTCACTGATGAGTACAGTCTCTTCCTTAGAGAGGGTATTGTGTCTGCACAGGAACAGGCTGAGAAGGTGAGTATCTTACCGAGGGCAAATCTAGCATTCTATTGAAGGAGGTACTGAACAAATTTGAAGAAAAGTAAAATCAACACCATTGGGATCCTGTACCATGCAGTACCTATGTACTTTTTTGTTTGAAACTGTGGGGCATTTGTTAAGATTATTGTTCTTCACATAATGTAGATCTGATCATATCAGTATTTTGTTGATAAGTGGTCGAGTGAGAAAAAAAGAGAAATCAGTATATGGCATCATGCTTCGCTCAAAGGTTTCCCTGCAAGATCATGACATATTTTGAGACGTGCTCTTATACATCAGATCCATGAGAGACAGGATTATCATCATAACCGTCAGACGAATAAAAGAATATAAGATTATAAAAACACTGAACCACAGTCCACTCTATTAAAGGTAAAGACAAGTTTTGGAAACGCCCCACTTTCAAAAAATGAAATGGAAGCTCTTATTACCAATCATGTGAAAGAATATGTTTTGACTAATACATGATGATAACAATTTTGCCGGGAAACCGCCTACTAATTGATATAATTTACCACAATAAATCATATGTATCTACCTATTATTGCTTAGTCCTCCAGACAAAGCAGTCATCAAAATAAAAAAAGTCACAGTTGTGCATACCCCACCCCAAGACCCTGCTATCCCAACCTGCACCCATGCAACTTCCTCTCTCTTTTTCGCAGTCAGGAGTACAGATACGTCATTCGCGCAAAATTTGGAGTTTATGGGTGCCTTTCTGTCTGTAATTTCCATTTTGTTTTTATACAATTTGGTTCGGGTTTTTTAACCCTCAGTCACTTTAGTTTGGCAGTTTTAGTGTTCACTTTTGCCAAGCGTATTTCCTTTTTTGAGTTCAGTCCCGGGCACAGTTTTTTGTGTACCGGGGTTTTCCACTGTGTGATCTTGAATGTTATGGACATTTTTATTGTGCATACCTCTTTTGATGTGATGTGTTTTGTTAATGGCGTGGCTCCTATGTTTGGGCTCGCTGTTCGTTACAGTTAATCTTGTTGACGCTAAGATGAGCGTTTCTCCCTTTTCGTAGCTGCTTTGTTTGCTATGCTAGGGCTTTTTTGTTTTTGCTCCGTTAAGCTTTGTGTCGTTTTGTTGTAGCTGCATTTTTTTGTAGCAACGCTGTTGCTACTTAACTAATTTGTTTGTCAACGTTAATTGTCCGTTGACTTTTTGTAAGGGACCTTTGTTACTTCTCATTTTTTATTCGCTTCAAGAAAAGTTTGTTCTTGTTTTGCTTTCTTTGGAAAGCTTATTTGTCTCATCCACAGGTTTATGATGAGCAAGGATTCTGGATCTGGATTCGATTTTCTCCCCCCCCCCCAGTTACGGCTGTCGTTACCGACTAACTATAGCGAGTGAGTTTGGTGCGGCAGGGGGGGGAGGGGGGGGGGGGGTAAGGGCGTCTTGAGTACAGGCTCGAGACGGGTTGCTCCCCGCACCGGGTATTTTTATGCCTGGTGTGTATGGAGATTTGCCCTGTAGTAAGTTACTGACAGATGCAGCGTCCGGGCCAGCCAGCAGGGCTGTGCTCCGGCGCCAGTTTGTCGAGGTCTAGAGATTCTAAGTCACTGAATAAAGAGACTCCTACCAGCAGCTTTCCCCCTCGTGGGTTAGCTCAACTTGTAGAGGTCCCCGGCTTCACGGCCCCTGGCTCTGTTGCAAGGCAACAGCCGTGCAAAGCATGAAGTTGACCCGGTTCGCGTCCACATTTAAGGTGCCTGTGATCACCCCAGTGGCACGCCATGGTCTTGAGCTCGCTGAGGCTTCTCACGAAGCATTGACGCTCGAGCAGCGCGCTGAGGCCCCTCACGAAGCATTCACACGAGCAGGCCCCAGTCACACCGACCAAAGGGTTTTGCTGAAGCTTCGCACGAAGCGTTGAAGCGAACAGGCCCCGGTCACACCGAGCAAGGTGTTTAGCTGAAGCTTCTCTCGAAGCATTGCAGTGTGAGGGTCCCGGTTACACTATCCCGTAGGGGTTTCGCTCTTGTTTCTTTGGAATCAGTGTAGCGAGACGACCCAGGTCAATCTGACCGTAGAGCCGAGCTTGAGAAAGCTAACACGGCCGAGAAGACTCCTTTGTAGAGGTTTTTGCTTAAGTTTCTATAGAAACAGTGAAGCGAGAAGGTACAGGTCAATCGACCGTAGTGCCAAGCTTAAGAAAGCTAGCAAGGCCAGGAAGCCCCCCTTCGTAAGGAACGGAAGGGGCTCGTCCGCTAAGATGCGGCTGGAACAGGAGCTAAGAAGGAGAAATCTTTGCCAGTTTCTGCCTTTTCTACTACCGCTCAGTTGGAGCTTCGGGGCGTTTTCACAAACGACTACTGTTCCGCCAGGTTCTGTCCGTGTCGGGCTGTCCATGAGCGGTTTTTCAGTTTATTTAGGGCTGCCGCCGGGATATAACGACTGTTTCAAGCCGTGCTGTCATGTCCGGAATGACCAGCTTTGTAGGAGGCGCGGGCCTCGCAGACTGTGCGTAGTTGTTTTGCAACAATCCTAGTCGTCAGGGGCGGAATTGACCCTGGTTTCACAACCGACATCGGGTTTGGGAGTGACCCCGTTTTCTCAAGCGAGGTGTTTCCGTTCACTGCCAGGGAGCTCCTAGGCTCCGCGTTCGCTAAGTCTTTTGGTGGAGTGGTGAGGCGGTACTGCCCCGTTCCCTCCGGCCAGGAGGCTGAGTAGGCGGAGTGGTAATTTGACGGCCAGGGTTTGGCGTCATACGCTTCAGTTTCTGTATCCGCTCAGGCAGCTTTGAATTATTTGGGGGTTTGATATTTCTTTTGCTTGGGCAACTGGGGCTTCCAGTTGTTCCGGCAGACGCCAGAATTTTTCATCCCGTTCGGGCGATGGCTTGGCGCCTATCTCTGCCCATGCGCCAGCTGGCTTTGAGCCGGACTCGTTCACACCGTACTCGTTTTCAGTTGTATTCGCTGAGTTTGCAAGTGTGTCTGCTGTGGCGTGTAAGTTGTCACCATGTTTATGGGAGTTGATAGTTGGGTTACTGAAGTTGTCAGTAAACCTGGCGGGCTCTGCGGTTTTCAAGCGGAGGTTTACTCTTTTTCTTGCCCATGCTTTGGACGGCTTTTGAGCCGGCCCCAGTCATACCTGACTTCCGGGTTCGATTTTTGAGTCTCGGGTGTTGCTTCTCTGGCATCTGTTAGACCTTTTAGGCCAGGATTGCATGATGCTGCTGTTGGCTTGCCACCATGTGTCGTCGGCCCTTGTTTGGGGTTAAGCCTCCAGCTGTTTGTTAGTGCTCATCCGAGGGCAGCTACTATCGCCACCTTGCCCCATTTTTGGGGATTGGTGCCCCCAGTCCGTCAGTCTGACTTAGACGGTTTTCTTCGTATATGTTTCGGGTTCTCAGTTGAGTTGCCTCCGTGACAGAGAGCCCCCGATCACGGGGTGGCTTCTACCACTAAGCGTTGCAGCCTAAGGTGCGGTGTAGCGCGGTAGTGATGATCGTGCTGGGTTTGTAGCTAAACCTTGCAGCTTTAGTAAGGTGTTTGGCCAGGCTTCGTCACCCAACGTTTCGGCGTAGGGTAGGAAGCGTTTGCTTTCGGATTGCGAGTCTCCGATTGTGGCTTCAGCTGAGAAGTCCATCGGCCGCCCAGGGGGCTGGTGGTATCCTGGGGTATCTTGACTGGACTCAGTTACACTTTTCTGGTGTTTCCGGTTCTCGGTCTGTTTCGGGATCCGTCTTGCTAAGCTCGGCTCCTGTGAAGCTCTGTGCTGTGGTTAGTCTTTTTCAGGGTCTTTGCCTGTTGTTGGTGGCTAGACTCCCACCGTCCATTACCCTTGCTACTCCTCTGTGAGAGGAGTCGGTAGGTGGATCGGTTTTCTCCTTTCCCCTCTGGGGTTTTTGGTTTTCCTTGATAGCGTTCAGCTGTTTCTTATCACGCGGGAGCCCGTCTCACCTGCCTCAAAGGGATCTATCTCTGGATGGATTGTGGAGGCGGTTCAAACTGCCGGTCCCGAGGCTCTCTAGGAGGGTGTGCGTCCTCGTGCGCATGATACCAGGGGTCTTGGTACCTCCTTGGCTTTTTCCATGGTGTAGCGCTTCATGTCATTATGAAGGCTGCTTTCTGGTTTTCACCTAACACCTTCATTTCGTGTTATCTTAAGGACGTTCCTGTGAGTGAGGAGTTTTTTTGCTACGGCGTCTTTGGGGGCGGCATCTTTTTGCCTGGTCCCCCGCTGACCTTTTGTTTGGGACCCCGCTAACTTGTCGTTTGGACATGCCCCTGCTTTCATCTGTGTTGGTCTAAGCAATAATAGGTAGATACATATGATTTATTGTGGTAAATTAGTTAAATCAGAACTGATTTTATTATTTACTATATAAATCTATGTATCTACCTATGTCCTTCCCTCCGTCCCCTCTCCTTGTTGGCAACATGTCCCTGGTTGTATCTGGGACTGCTTTAAGAGAGGAAGTTGCATGGGTGCGTGGTGCGCACGTGACAGGTTGGGACAGCGGGTTGTGGGTTGGGGTATGCACAACTGTGACTTTTTTATTTTGATGACTGCTTTGTCAGGAGGACTAAGCGCTAATAGGTAGATAAATAATAAAATCAGTTCTGATTTAACTACCGTATTTGCCGGCGTAAAGGCCGCAGTATTTTTGGAAAAGAAAATATCAAAAAGTCGGGGTGCTGCCTTTACGGCGAAACAGTAAAAAAAAAAAATGTAAGTCCAAACCAGCACAAATTTGCACATATGGGACTACTAACGGTAAAATAACTATACCACTATGGTACAGGACATTTTCACACATCTTACCGACAATTTTATCTTGCATTGTTGACATGAAGACGAAAATAAACTTCCAAAAACAACATCTGCCGATAGATCTTGATCTAAGTTCGTGCCAATGCATTGCAAAAGTAAAAGAAGGGCCTGTTTAACGGAGCTGCCGCGAAGCATCCAGCACGCAAAGTCGCCAATTTCAATCCATTTCAATGTATACATCAGAGAAAACTGCAAGGTATGGTATCAGTGCGGGATGGCTGAGCGGTCTAAGGCGCTGGTTACGGTTCCCAATCTACATGTGTCCGCAAGAGATCGAATCCCGCCTTCGACAAAATTTTTGAATTTTTTTTCTTCTTCTTTTTTTTTTTTTTTTAAATGTCAAAATCCGGGGTGCGGCCTATGCGGCACTGCGGCCTTATCGCCAGCAAATACGGTATACAAACTTCAAACCTTTTCAACAGGCTTAAATCACATACAATAGCTAATGATGCTGGTTGAGCAATTTGTTTGTAATCTGAAAGGAGTTATAGAATTAGACCATTCACGAGCAGCTCTTACAATTCTTACTATGTAGGAAGAGATAGCTAGACTGCTGAGGTACGAGTCATCGGCCTTACAAGAAGGACAGAAAACCAGCCTAGTGGAGTATGGAGAAAGGATGAAGGGAGGAGAACGCAATATCTACTACATTTGTGCACCAAGGTAACTCATGGACTCCAGGTCAAATGTGTGTGTGTAATTTGGTTTTTTACAGACGTGTATCAATCAGATATGATTATTTACGTCTGGGGACCGACCTTTAACATCACCATCCGAAAGACGTGACTTAGTTTCGAAGCTGCCTCCTCGGCTGAATCAGTTTGTAACTTCCATTTTTAGCTGGATTACAGGCGCACGCCACAACGCCCGTCAAAGATACTTCTTTTATGTTTTATATGTATGGGTTAAATAGGCCCCCCCCCCCCCCCCCCCTATGAATTCAGCCGTGAAACGGCGAAATCGCCGCGAAAATGTGCATGCATGTCAAGTGAAATGTATAGAATACTAGGGTAATTTCAATTTTTTTTTTTTAAATCCACTCATTTGCATATTTATGGTAATTTATGCAAATAAGGTAATAAAATTCAGCTAGGCTATTCCTTATGTTATCTATTGTTTTGATAATTTCTTATGTATTTCCTTGTTTTTTTAACTTATGTATTTTCATTTCATTTCTAACAATAATTCAACTATTTTGACCCCCAGCATAAACACCTAAACTATAAACAAGACCAAATAACCAATGCTTTATCTCTTTTTTTGAAAAATGTGATTTCCATAAATCACGAAAATGAGCCATTTTGGGGCTGACATGCAAAGACAAAAGGTCATGTGACTTTGTATCGGTAGGTTTGATTTTCATAAAATTTGTTTCAAAAGATGTGCGAGACTCGTAAGAAAAAAGTCATAAAATTTCAGCGCAAGATTTTTGGGGTTAAAAAATCATCTTGAAAAATGTAGAGGGGGGGGGGCTTCTAAAGCCCCCACCCCCCCCCCCCCCCCCCCTCTCTAGCTAGATAGGGTTAAATGTATGCGATAATAAGATCTCTGTTCCCTGTTTTCCAAACCACAGTCGAGAGCTGGCGGAGGGCTCACCTTACTTTGAAGCATTCAGGCAGAAGGATCGAGAAGTAATTTTCTGCTATGATGATTACGATGAGATCACTATGTTACAGCTCAGGGAGTTTGATCGTAAGCTGCTGAGGTCTGTAGAGAGTGAGATGGCAGGAGATCAATCAAGCGAAGAGATAGCTCAAGAAAATGGTAAGATCTGTTCATACATTTTGGACAGGAAGTTATAAGGACATGAAAAAATGATCAACTTTTCATCTTTAACTTAGCAACACTGGATGGAAACTATGTCAGAAAGTGAAACCCTAAAAATGCTGTGTTATTTTGTTCTTTCCTCAGCCAAGGAAGGATGGATTTGGCCAATTTGCCCGAGATCTTGGCCATGGAATGAGGAATATTCTGAAACTAAGCAATTAGATTATTTAAGATAAAGCACATGAAGTTTCATACTTGTTTTCTATTAGCAAAAAACAACTTTTAAAATTAACATGTAGTTTTTAAGCTGCTACCAACTTTAAATTTGTTATGCAAGCTTTCATCCACTCCTGTGGACTTTCTCAAGCTAAGTGATCAGTCTGAGTCACACGATTGCTTCGCTGCACTGCCTGGTGTTCTGCGATCACTGGACCAAAGATCAGTGACAATAGGTACCCAGAGTACCTGTTTAGTGATGGCAAACGTGTGACTCAGACTGATCACTTAGCTTGAGAAAGTCCACAGGAGTGGATGAAAGCTTGCATAACAAATTTAAGGTTGGTAGAAGCTTAAAAACTACATGTTATCATTATCCCCAACAGATGAAAGTTTTCTGTATCAACTTTTAAAATTGTTTGTAAATTAAAGTTTCATATATTACATACAGTAGGCTTGCGGTTACATGTTGAGAATTCATCTTTTTTTCGTTTGTACAATCGTCTTGGGGAAGTGACTGTAATGACTGTTTAATTCATTGTCTTCATATCAACATAATACATGTTTGAGATAATTTGAGATAATTGAATTTGTTATGATACAGTTGAAGGAAGTCTAGCCACAGGGGAAGTCAATTCTCTTGTCCAATACCTTAAAGGAGCTTTAGGGGTCAAGGTCAACGATGTCAAGGTGAGGGTCTCAATTTGTTTCATTCCAAAATTCCACTAAAGTGTAATTTTGTGACATTCATTCATTTACTTCATCTAAAAAATGAAAAAGCTGTTAGTCTCGTTATCGAAAATCTCTAGAACCATTAGAGATGTGAGGCTCAAACTAGGTGAAAATATGTATTACCATAGCAAGATGATCTGATCAGATTTTTATGCCTCTGCTTCAAAGTAGCCGGAGGCATAATGTTTTCTGGTTGTCCGTCCGTCCGTACGTCTGTACGTCCCGTTCTCGTGATTGCGTTAATCATTTATGTATCTTGCAGAGCTAATGAACTGATTAGATTTTGGAGTCACAAGATCAAAGGTCACAGGTCTCATTATGTATGCAAAAATAGCTTGTGAACCGATTGATGGATTACCGCCAAACTTGGGTCATGTTAGTATCTTGCAGAGCCAATGAACTGATCAGATTTTGGGATCTCAAGGTCAAAGTTTAAAGGTCACAAGGCTTATTATGTATGCAAAGTAGCTTCAATGTCACATTCTGATAAAAATCACGATAACAAACATTTACAATACAAACTCAATTCAAACAAAATACACTAGAACAGAAGTATCAAAATGTGGGGGGACAAACAAAGGCCAAAGGCCTATCAAAGGCTTGTCCCCAAACTATATTGTGCTTGTGATTGCGTTATCTCAAGAACTGATAGATGGATTACCGCCAAACTTGGGTCATATATGTATCTTGCAGAGCAAATGAACTGATAAGATTTTGGGGTCATGGGGTCAAAGGTCATTGGGCTCATTATGTATACAAAAATAGCTTGTGAACGCGTTGTCAATACTGACGGATGGATTACTATCAAACTAGGGACATGTTTGTATCTCGCAGAGCCAATGGACTGTTTAAATTTTAGGGTCATGAGGTCAAAGTCATACATGTATATGAAAATAGCTTGTAATCACGATATTCTGAGAACCTTTTAATGGATTACAATCAATCTTGAACTTTTAAAATTGCTTCTGTTTTGGTTTGTAAAATCACTCTATGGCGGAGGCAGTCAAACATCCATATTTAGATACATTTTGTTAATGTTGCATGAGCCCTATTTTTGTTTTGTCCTCATTAATTTTAATCGTTTGGATGGCCGCACTGACGGTGATCAGTTTATCATCGCTGATTCATTTTCACGTTTTGCTTAATATTTTTTTTAAATTGCAGTTTGTTAGTGTCACATGATCTTGTTTTGTCATTTTTGGATCTCCGTATCAGCTACGATATCTAGCCAATAATTATTGTTATGGGGTTTCCGTATAGGCTACGATGTCTCGTCAATAATTATTATTTTTGGATCTCCGTGTTGGCAACGAAGACTCACCAATAATTGTTGTTTTCAGATCTCCGTATCCTCAACTAAAAGTCTTGCTAATAATTATTTTCTTGGATCTCCGTGTCGGCAACGAAATCTCGCCAATAATTATTGTTTGGGGGTTTCCGTATAGGCTACGATGTCTCGCCAATAATTATTAGTTTCGGATCTCCCATGTTAGCAACAAATTCTGGCCAATATATATTGTTTTCAGATCTCCGTATTGGCAACAAAGTCTCGCCAATAATTATCGTTTTCAGATCTCCATATAGGCAACAAAGACTGGCCAACAATTATTGTTTTCAGATCTCTGTATCGGCAACTAAGTCTTGTCACTAATTATTGTTTTCAGATCTCCGTATCGGCAATGAAGACTGGCCAATAATTATTGTTTTCAGATCTCTGTATCGGCAACTAAGTCTTGTCACTAATTATTGTTTTCAGATCTCCATATCAGCAATGAAGACTTGCCAATAATTAGTGTTTTCAGATCTCTGTATCGGCAACTAAGTCTTGTCACTAATTATTGTTTTCAGATCTCCGTATCAGCAATGAAGACTTGCCAATAATTATTGTTTTCAGATCTCTGTATCGGCAACTAAGTCTTGTCACTGATTATTTTCTTGGATCTCCATATCGGCTACAATGTCAATTGTATATAATTGTATACCAATAATTGATTAAAAAATGAAAAAATAAATAAAAAGTGAGACAGATCGTGGGAGAGAGACAAGCAAAAGCAATTAAATATCGCTGATGTTACCGGCTTTTATGACAACAAGTAAGTCGACGGAAAGAAAGATATGAAAGATTTGTCTTGTGAACAGCCCTCACAATATATAATCGCCCCGTCAGGTTGCTCACGGGGGCGATTGTTAAATTAAAAAATGCCCCTGTGGAATTATAAAATAAAGATTATCTTTTCTTTTACAACTTTTACACAATATTGAGTTTCAATTTTCAAACCTTAAACCAATGAAATAGAACTTAGATTAGCGTGCAAGATTTCTCGTTCTATGATTATTATTACTGATTCAAACAACGGAAGCTCGCAGTGCAGTGCAGCCGTCAGCAGTGGCTATAGGCCTACTGCACCGTTATTAACAGTACGTGTGCACGCTGCCGCCCCATATCTGCTGGAGCTGGAGGTGATCGTGCAAGGGCTGAAACATGGTCATGGAGAAGTTTTTCGTTGTGAAAAGCATGAATTTGCTGAAATCTGGTGATTTCAAATGACCAGCAAATAATGCACCTCGACCAGTAAATCAATAAAAGGGACTTTTAGATTTGCACGACGAGAACGTTAACTGCAACGTGTGACCTCCTTTTAAGGCACTGCCAGTGCTTAAAAGGACGTCACATGTAACTGCCAGTGCCTTAAAACACGTCCACGCAAATATAAAAGTCCCTATTGAGAAGAAGAGGAAGACCAAGATGTTATGGTAACATGGGCAGATCTATGGGGGGGGGGGGGTTAGGGGTTTGACCCCCCCCCCCCCCCCTTGGGCTGCCAAACGAAAATGTGATGTGCATAGAAAAACGCCATTATGTGTCCAGACCCACACAGTATTAGTAGATGCCAGGAAAACATCACTCACAGGGGTTCAAAATAGCACCCAAAAAAAAAATTGCCTCGCCGCTAAGCGGCTCGTGGACGATGCTTCGCATGTAAGTAGATGCCAGGAAAACATCACTTAAGGGGGTCCAAAATAGCACCCCCTCAAACAAACAAAAATTGCCTCGCCGCTACGCGGCTTAGTAAAGAAAGAAAGTAAAGAGTGCTCCGAATAATGAGGAGAAAATAATGTGCAGAACGGGAAGAAATCGAGAGAATGTCATCACGGGATAAAAGTCAGTAACAGCTATGTAGCTTGTAAATTCGTAAGAGGGAAAATGCTGACTTAAATAAATGATAATGATGAAATAGCAAAGAATTGAGGAGTATCATAGGTACCAATTCAATGGAAATTATTATAAAAAAGAGCCCCCGTCAGTACAAAAAGAGCCCCTGTGAGAAGGCTCATTTGAACCCTGCTTGTGAACTATTTCATCCTTTTTTGTCTTCGTTTGATGAATGCTTGTGATATTAGGTAACTCAAAGACTTGGTCAGTACCCTGCCATGATCACTGTGGCTGAGATGGGCGCTGCAAGGCACTTCCTTAGAACAGCCATGAAGAATCGCACTGAGGAAGAGAAGATGCAGCTACTCCAACCAACATTAGAGGTTAATGGAAGGTAAAAAATCAATTGGTGCACTTATATTTCATCTAAATCTCAACCTGATGCTAGGTTTAAGCTTAGTCTAAAGACTGGTTTAATAATGGCAGTCAGAGCAGAGTCTAATAGTTCCTGTGTATCGCAGACATACGTTTTTAATAGCAGAATACAGATCTTTAAGTTTACCAAAAATTTGCCTTTAGTGGCTATAGAGCGAGCAGCGACCACTAGGTTGCATTTAGTCACTTGGATCCTGTGCAAAATAATGGTCTGTACTGTAGTACAAATTATAAATGTTTATTACAGCCAAAAGTGAATTAGCAAATGATCCAACTAGATAAAAGTGAGCAGAGATCCTTGGTTGTGTCATGCTTTAATTTATTGTTACTTACATAGAATACTCAAGGAAAGGGTTTAGCTTGCTGCACTACCAAAAAATGCCTCAAGAAATTGTATATTTTCAAAGAGATATGTCTCGCTAACTGTGAGATACATATCATTCATTGAAAATTGTTAGTATGTTGTTCTCTGTCTTTGAGTACCTTGGAGTTTAAAAATAATTTACTCTTGCCTAACTATAGAAAACTGAATGATTTGTAATCTGATTTCATGTCTTTTTCATATTTACTCCTAGTATTTTCTTGCAGAATAAGTCTTTTTCAAATTGCTTGTTTTCTTGCAGCCATCCAATCATAAAGAAATTGTTTGCCTTGAAAACATCAGATCCAGATTTAGCAAAGATGCTAGCAGAACAGGTAAAATTACAGCACTTGGTAGGGATCATCCTTAGGCAAGGGTGATTTAAATTGTTCAAATGGGGTACGTACCTCCGGGGGGATGGGGGGGGGGCACCCAAAGTTTCTCAGTGGCAGTAATAGCACCCAAGGGAAATCTTAAATGATTCAAATGGGGTATATGTCCCCAAGGAGGCTTGGGGACAGCACCCCCCCCCCCCCCCCCCAAAAAAAAAAAAAAAAAGAAAACCTCTGGTTTACATTTTCAAAGACTTCTAAAAAATGCATGATCAGATTTTAACCAAACTTGGCAGGGATCATCCTTCTGCACGGGTGAACCAAAGTTGTTCAAAATGGGTACGTACCCCCAGCGGGGCCTTAGGGTAACTTTTAATATTCACCATAAATAGCAATGCGAGCACTGCAAACTTGCATGCGTGAATCTTGAAAAATATATATATTTTTTTTTTAATTTGTCCATTTGAATCAGAATCTCTCTGCAATATGCCTGGTTACCCTCATTCAAAAAAAATATTCCAATAGATCATGAAGTGTAGTCCATTTCGTCCGTCCGTAACAAATTTGGTTTCTGTTCGATAACTTTAGTAATGTTTGCCAGATTTTAGTGAATTTGATATGAAGGTATGTGGTATCAAAATACAACCCAAGTTCGATTTCGGAGTAAATTAGGTCAAAGGTCACAGCTCATTGAATATGCAAAAATTGCTAATTAGAAATTGCTAATTATGTACATGAGAAATAGCTGCAGTAATTATGTATTCAATAATGTGGTTTCCATTTGATAACTTAAGTAATGTTGGGTGGATTTTTATAGAATTTCTGGCGTATATAGGCCATTTGTTCCTCGGTGAGGGGATGCTACGCTTTGCGTTGACTTGTTTTGATTTAACTCATGGATGCATACATCACTTGTATTGATTTGTAGCTTTCAAAGCTGTAACATTTACAGAGATGCCAACTAGTACTGATTTCCCGTAATTGGTACGGAAATTAACGACCATTACGGCAGTACGGAATGTTGTCTAAAAATTACGTTTTTTTTTTTTTTTTTGCGCATAGGGATCTATCGTAGCAAGTGCTGTACAGTATGGTGGCCATCCAGCACTCGCTGCATGAGAAAGATGGAAAATTATCAAGTATTCTCTTAATAGAAGCCAATTTTTCATTGAAAACTTATGTGTTGTGATGAACTGAAAATCAATATTTCAGATAATCATGCGCGCATGCGTCCGCTTGCCATTCTTTTAAGATTCATGGCACCGCATAGGAAATTACTGATTTATTCCCCAAATTACTGATTTTGAGCCTTATGGTTACTGATTTGTGCTCTGAAAGGTTGGCATCCCTGCATTTATGTGATTTTGAAAAGTTTTGTTGAATAGACTTTTTCAACCTTCATTTAATTAATTTCTTCTTCAGTAGTGATATTTATATGCCTACCATTCTCATCTTACATTACATATTGTCTGTTTGGAGCTAGAATGGCATTAACACATACAAAGTACTGATGCCCTTCTTCCTCTAAAGAGGTGTTGTGGTCAAGTGGATACGTCACTGGACTGTCGATTACAAGGTCCGCTTTTCAAGTCCCGCTGCAGCACTAATGTCCTTTGGCAAGACATTGATTTACATTTGCCATACTCAACCCAGGTGATGTAAATGGATACCTGGCAGGAATTAATCCTTGAAATGCTACACCGCTAAAGCCGGGGTAATAATTTCCAAATTTGTTAAGGCCCCTTGAGCATCCCTTGGGGTGGATATATGCACAATATAAATGTTGTTGTTATTATTATTATTGAAAGAGATGATATAACACGATCACATCCTAAGGAACTTATCAATTTAGGTGTTTTACAACCCCTTAAAAGCTGAACAAGTAATATAGAATGTATAGAATAACATAGAATTGTCATATCATTTTAGCGAATGTCTTGTTCTATCTTCTTGCTCTTCAGATTTATGATAATGGAATGATAGCTGCTGGACTGGTAGAAGACCCCCGTCCTATGCTTGGCAGGTTTTATGCTTTCATGGAGAAGTCATTGGAGAAATACTAAAAATAAATAATCATTTTATAATTGAATGTTTGAGACGCCATGTCTCATGCTCTACAATGCATGTGTCTGTATGGAGAAGACATCAAGTGAAAGAATCACCACTCTTCGGTAGAACGGTATATGATCTGCAAACTATGTTTTGTTGCTCATATGATTTCACAAAATACCCCTTGGAGAAGATGTAAATGAAGGATGACCACTCTCCAACACATCATGAAGCCCTCTTAATGTATAAGGCAGTCAACCATCTAATAAAAATACATATAGCAAAATGAAATGACAGAAGCATGGTGCATTGCACATACAGTTGTGCTTAAAAGTAAAGATCAGTTTTGGAAACGCCCCCATCTCAAAAAATGAAATGGAAGCTCTTAGTACCAATCATGTGAAAGAATATTTTTTGACTAATACGTGATGATACATATTTTGCTGAGAAACCGCTACTAATTGATATATTTGGTAAACTGTTATATCTATTTGGACCTGATAGATATTGTGCACGTGTCGCGTAGTCCCATATACATCTTTCTGTGTACAGTGCTTGTAACTTTACCAAGACTGGGCCAAATTTCTTATCATTTTGATGATTCCAGAACCTTTCAGTCCCGGCCCCCTCACTCAGTGTTATTTAGGGTACGCATATGCGTGTTACAAGCGACCCCCCCCCCCCCCCCCCTTTTCAGCAAAAGTCTGGTGTGTAAAGTCAATACGGGTTGACCTGTTTCTTTTGTTATACGAGCCTTTTTCAGCAACCCCCCTTTTCAGCAAAAGTCCGGTGTGTAAAGTCAATACGGGTCCACCTTTTTCTTTTGTTACGAGCCGGAGAGTTTAGGAACACGCATGGTATCCCTCCGTTCACGGAGCGGGGGGGGGGGCTTTCAGTACACACCAATACTTGTATGCTAGATGATCAACTTTTTCTGAACGATTCTACAACGTTTCTTTCACAATGCAATCGCATGACCATAACTGGTCTTTATCTTTAACATTATTCATACCCTTTCCATGCTTTGTTAATTTTTCTTTTTGTGAACGAATAACAACAAGTGACACTTCAAGAAATACTTATTTCAGGGGTATTTTATTCAGTGATTTACTTAGGATTTACTTAGTCTAATGTCTTTTCTTAATAGTCATTAAAATAGCCTTTGTTTTTTATGACTGCCTCAAGACAGTTCCTGTATTATAGTCCACAAGCGTTTTGTATGTCTCCTGTGAGATTTTGGCCCATTCTTCCTTGCCGAAAGCCTCCGGCTGGGTCAGATTGGATGGTCTCCCAGCCATCACTCTGGTTTTTAGCTCCCTCCACAGATTCTCTATGGGAGATTTATTATTTATATTATTATTATTATGCAATTGAGGTATAGCCAACCTATGTTGGTTTGTACATACAGTGTAGCAACAGATAGACAAAATATATACAGGAAGTACCAACATAATAGCTTTTAGAAGTTAAGAATTTATTTTCCATAGGGTATGAATACATTTTTAATATAACTGTACAAATGTACAAATGTGCCATACAAATGTGCCATTCATGTACAAGGGATTATATTTTACCACAGCAGTTTTTGAGGTAGTTTTATGCATCATGTGTAAAATAGACTTACTAGATAGTGACCATGCTAATGCTTAGAGTGCAGATGGTGCTATATAATATTTACCCAAATTTGATCTTGTACATGTATGCAACAATTATGTTTAGACTATAATGATTTGTCTCTTTTTTCCTGGCAAGAGAATGGTGTTCATATTTGTACTATGATTGATCCCTTAGAACACTCCATTAAAAGATTAATTAATAAAAGGGACCCGTCATCAATTCTTGCATTATAAAGAAAATGTTTTAATGCTGTTTGTTTTATCATGTTCTTCATGCATTATAAATGAAGATAAATTAGTTGTCAAGTGACCAAAGCAAATGGATTATATCGAGGGTTCAGTGACACAAAGACGTAACTCCATATTTTGCCAAAATGATTTTGCCCATTGAAGTTAATGGCTAGTGAAACATAGACTTAACTCCTTAAAGCCCAAGTGCTCAGTGACACATAGACCACTTTTTTCAAAATGGAGTTACATCTTTGTGTCACTGACCCCTCATCATAATTGTGAATAATTATTTGTGCATCTGTTATCTGCCATTGTCTCTTTGAACTTTGGCATCTTTAATGCATGCTTATTTGTAATACTTAAAATGTACTTTTGGTCAATAGTTTCAATAAGTATCTTATAAATATATGGATTCAGAGTCACTGGGCTATGTTCTACTGGAATTAAAATCCTTTGCTGGGTGTCACCTTTTTTCCAAAATTAGGGGAATTTGTATGAATTAAAAGGAAACAAGAAAACTATTTGATTTTTCAATATACCCTTTGTTGTTTAGGTATAAACTTTTATTGTCAAATTCCTTATTCAAATAAAAAAAGATCTATAAAACATAACTTTTTGTGGATATTTATTTTGCATTTCTGTGTGTTGTGTTGTGTGAAGATTTTTTATATTTTCTGTCCAAAATGCAAAGAAATTAGATATTGATGGTTTTCAATTTGCATCAATTTTCTTTTCTTTGTTTTGATGTTTTAGAAAGAAAATTAACTAAAAATATAAATATTTACTTGGTGATTGTTCATGGAGACATATCGATCTCTTCTTATCACCCCAAATTATTGAATTTCGATACGATGTGTTCCTTTCATACTTGTATTCATGAAAATGTCTGAAATTAACATGGACTTATATAAGGACCATGTTATATGATGGTCTGGAGAAACTCATTTTTGCCTTGTTAGAAAATCATTTAAAAATTAAGAAATTACGGGAAGAAATAAAGAAAGCAAATGCATGCTTTAAATTTCACCAGGGAACTTGAGTATGTAATGCCTGCCCATTTACCAAATTCTCTAAAGAACAATGGTTGTCCCATTTTGGGGGTTTCTTTTTCTGCAGAAATTAACAAACCATAAGTTGCATTTCAAACTTCAAATGATCATATATAAGTTCAAGTTGAGTTGCACCAATGTTAACCCCTTTTATTTATTTTTTTGAAAGTAGAGTAGGATCGTTTATAGCTCGCATTCCATGGCACAATCATCGCTTTGATTATTTTCATTAAAAAGTGTGTTTATTCCTCTTTAAAATGATACCATATTTGTTTTGATTTTGCAGCCATGAAGTGAAAGGTGCATTTGAACGAGTCGAACGTGAAAAGCTGCTATAATGAACTGGTAATCACTGTTTTGCTGAGCTCTCTTCCTTTCTTCGACATATATAAGAGAGTGTGACTTTTGTAAATGACAGGGGAGCTATTGTTCCCAACTGCCATCAATGAATGCCATCAAAGAATCTGCAATTAAAATCCATGCATTATGGTGCCTTAATTGCCAAGCAAGATTTGCTTGTGTTAGGTACGGTCATCAACTTTCTGAATCATCATGCCTACATTAACAATTGTTGAAAAGCTGAGGCTCTGGCAATTTTAATCAATCTGAATGCACAGTCTGAATGCACAGTGCATTTTGCAACTTTTCACTTTCGACCTTGCCCCTTATCTTTATCTACTTACTGCACAGTCCATGACTGAAAATCATAATAAATGGGGTATCATTTAAAAAAAGAAATAACTTTCTAACAGTGTACTAAACAAAGCGATGATATTATGGCATATGTCGAGAGAGATGTAATCGATCATATACTTGAGGCCCAAAGCATTATTTGGAGGAATTGGGAGGGGGGGGGGTCGATATGGCAGGAACGGCGAAAAACTATATTCATTTTTTAATTGAAACCTGAAAGATACCGTACCTATGCTAAATTACACTCAGTACATTAAACATATAATAACATAATGTAATAAGAAAATAAAATAAGAAAAAGTAACAACCATGATGGTATGATAAGATTATTGAATATAGAGGCTTGTGTAGGTACTATCTTATATGTATGGTGTGTATGTGATATAACTACAACGCCTACTAAGATTCTTGCAACCTCATTGGTCAATTCTTGATCACATGACATGCGCTAAAAGTACCCAAAAGTACCATTGAACGGCATCGTTGACGCGGAGTGCAATTTCGTTTGATCCTTTCACACCATTGCACTCTGACGTCACTAACGATGTACAAAGTATGGTGAGCTAAGTGACGTCAGAGTGCAATGGTGCGAAAGGATCAAACGAAATTGCACTCCACGTAACAATAAACATAAAGGTTTCAGGGGCGGATCTAGCTTTTTGCTAAGGGGGGGGGGGTTGACCAAAATAATGACGATGCGGAGCATCGTCCACGAGCCGCGAAGCGGCGAGCCGATTTTTTTGGGGGTGTTTATTTGAACCCCGTAAGTGATGTTTTCCTGGCATCTATTAACACAATGGAGACCATAAAAAGCAGTGCATGATAACGTCTTTTTAAATCAAGTAACAGTTAAATACACAGTTATATCCAGAGTTATCATGTGTTTGGTTAAGTTACCAGATGAGTTGAATATCTTCTCACAATATATGCACTTGAAAGGGTTTCTCTCCAGCGTGCGTTCTTTTTTCTTTTTTTTTTTTTTTTGTTTCTTCTTTTTTTTTCCTTTTTTTTTTTTTTTTTTTTTTTTTTTTGGGCCGCCCAAGGGGGGGGGGGGGGTTTAAACCCCCTAAACCCCCCCCCCCCCGTAGATCCGCGCCTGGGTTTGTACGCGCGTGGTTTGCTGCCTGCTTAATAGTGCGCGCTCACTATCAGCAATTTCATTAATTGAAAACAAACAAAAATCGCTGAGATTTAGGCCTAGGAAAACTTGTTTTAAGCCCGTTAAACGTCCGAGGTGTTGTATAAAACAAATAGTGAATGGTCTTTATTCGTGCAATGGAACAATATTTTGCATTCGGTGAAAGATGAGACGCTCCATATTCAACTCGGCTGCGCCTCGTTGAATATAGCGTCTCTTATCTTTCACCTCGTGCAAAATCTTGTACCATTGCACTCGATCATGACCATTCACTATTTTGTATACTGTTAAGAAACACTAACAAAGCCCATGAATGTTTTGCTTACGATATTATTTTTTCGATACTATATCTTAAAAGATAGATAAATATAAAACGAAATAAACATATTTAAAAAAAATACAAAATTGAGAGATATAACACGTGCCGTTAAGTATTTTGGCGACAATAGTCAATTTACTGACTAATCGCCAATAAGCCAAAACACAACAACAACATATACCCATTCACGCGGTAATTAAGGTCGCCATTTTAATTTGCAAGTAAACGTTGCGTCATCAATTTTTTCAGATATATACGCATGTATTGTTGCGTCAGTGCCTATATGTGCTCACATGTGTGCCTAGCATGTTGCATAAAATAAAAATGACGCGACATGGGCGCCATTTTAAATTGCGAATTACTCTAAATACACCCAAGGCCGCCATTTAATTTGCAAGTAAGCATATTGCGTCATCAATGTCTGCCTGCATGCGCTGCACGCTCGCATTATTATCGACATAGATATAGGCGCCATTTTAAATTGCGAGTAAACAACTTGTTCACTCGCAATTTAAAATGGTGCCCATGTCGGAGCATGCGCGTGCGGACTATTGTAACCATGAAAGGGTGTATTTAAAATGGTGCCATTAGTATGTGAAAGGACACATGCAGTGAGGCAAAAGTGATGTCAGTTAAGATTAATGGAAGGTTTATTTCTAACTAAGTCTCAATTAATATCAGGCACTAATTATTTGGTGGTGATATATTATGCAGATAATTAAGTGAGCATAGAACTAATTTGCAGACTTTGTTTATTCTTATGAGGTATAAATAAAAAAAAACACGAGCACAGAAATTTTGTATGTATTTCATGTGCTAAATGTCTGTACGTATGGGACGTATATGCAGGCTGAGTTCTTTGGGGTATTCCTGGGTGTGCATGTGAGCCAACCAGTAATGACAGCTCATCTGAGATAAGGGGGGAGGGGGGGGGGGTTGGTCTGCATGTCCTGAGATAGGGGGTTCATTGAGCAGTGTTCCGGATTTGTTTAGGGGGTCTCCAAGGCAGGAAAAGCCCGCGAAAGGGGGGTCCAGAAATTTTGGCAGTCCTCAGTTAGGGGGGTGCTTTCAAAAAGAGGGAACAAGCACTGATGCGTACCCTAAATAACACTGAGTGGGGGGGGGGTTACTCGCACTCAGTTATTGTACCTCTTATCAGACATTGTACAAACATCTGCACTGCACCTCAACAGTACGATAATACACGTGACGGTGGCCTGTACTGCAACTGAAGAAGAGAAGAAGTTACCGTCAGACGAGACGCGCACAATTTTTTCCTTTCGTATTGTACGATTTGGAGACACTATATAGCCTTCATTATTGATGGCTAAGTACCTTCGCGGTACATTCAGTAATTACTAGGCCAACGTACGTACGTACGTACGTACGAGCTGTGCTGTGTATACGGCAGTTTCAAGGAGCTACACGTAGCGGCGTTGAGATCATTCAGAAATCGTACAATGGCTGTGAATTATGCAGGAACAAGTTCAGGTTCGGTAAGTAGATTATAGGCCTAATACAATAGCAAAAAAGAAGAAGAAGAAGAAGAAGAAGAGGCCGGAAGTTTACAGTGCGGACAATAGGGTGTCTGATCGCGCACCCGATGTTGTGTGCTAAAATTCTTCCCATAGGCATAGCCAGCATAGGCATAGCCAGCATAGGCATAGCCAGCATAGGCATAGCCTATCCGATAGGCGTCGGGCTGTACAAGTATACTAATCGCGTTTATGTGTAGAGTGGCATCGGCGCGGGCGTCAGGCCGAGCGCCTATCATCACTGGTCAACTCACACAGTTTTATTTTCTTTGTTTTCATTGTTTTGTTCGTAGAAAATCTACAAACCCCCTGCAAAGCTCTTTATGCATATTTATGAAGCATGGACCAAAATAGTCCAATGAGCGATGAGGAACCTGGAGATGATATTTTGATTGGTTGAATCAAAGTGATCGATCACCAAATAAGGCCAGTCTTATGAATCATGCATGAGAAAACCCCCGTCACACATACGATACACATATATGAATAATGATGAGTTGACCTAGCCTTAAGGGCTCCCTTGAAATGTTTTTTATGATATTATTCAAGGGAGCCTTAACTGGCTCCCATACCCCTGCACGGAGAGGCATGTAAACAAAACCCAAAAGTGGTCCAAAATCACACTTTCGCGCACTCGACCAATATTGGACAGTGGCTTTGATAAATTTTGTCGTAGTTTTGGTCTTAATTACTGCCTTAATTTCAAAATCGGATCTGAAAATAACAAAATAAGAGCAATTTTCTTACCAGACCGATACAGCTCAGCTCCCTTTTCACGTGTACCGTGTGAATTAACGATGTCTACACAATGGTGATGACCTCTGACTGGCACTTCGTAAATGTGCTGCTTCCGTATAATGCGCTGAATTACACTCATACAGCGCATTATACGGAAGCAGCACAATTTACCCACAATTACGGAAGTGCCAGTCAGAGGTCATCACCATTGTGTAGACATCGTGAATTCACACGGTACACGTGAAAAGGGAGCTGAGCTGTATCGGTCTGGTAAGAAAATTGCTCTTATTTTGTTATTTTCAGATCCGATTTTGAAATTAAGGCAGTAATTAAGACCAAAACTACGACAAAATTTATCAAAGCCACTGTCCAATATTGGTCGAGTGCGCGAAAGTGTGATTTTGGACCACTTTTGGGTTTTGTTTACATGCCTCTCCGTGCAGGGGTATGGGAGCCAGTTAAGGCTCCCTTGAATAATATCATAAAAAACATTTCAAGGGAGCCCTTAAGGCTAAGTTGACCAGTGATGATAGGCGCTCGGACTGTCGCCCGCGCCGATGTCAGTCTCCATAACGCGATTAGTACACTTGCCATTTAGCCCAACGCCTATCAGATAGGCTAGCATAGGCATAGACCGAAAACTTCAGTCTCTCTAATCGTCGGTTGTTCCACTGAGACTACGTCTGGCTCCACTAGACCTCCGATTATAGAGACTGAAGTCTGGGGACCTCTTTCTGTACGGGACTGTACGGAACAAATGGTTCGGTTCGACCGGACCGCGATGAATGAGATATGCAACGAGATTTTCACTCTTTACATCCTCATAACTGCTGCAATTATAATACAAATTAAAAATAACATATATATAGCTTATTTGACTTACGATAGCTTGCTCATTTAGATCCTAAATTAATGATTAATCCGAGAAAGTCTCGTCGTCAACATTATCCGTCTTGGTTTTAGTTGATGAATATTCATTTTTTCTTTTCGAACGTCCAATAGCTACCGTAGCTACGTACGAGTAGGCCCCAGCTTGACCAACGAACTCCCACGAAACGAGTGCTCTGATTGGCCATTGGCTATGTTTTGGTAGGTGGACCCGGAAATATATCGGCCGCCGGGTAATATTTCGAATGCATGAACGTACTGCTTCACAGTTCGGAGATACAAATTGGATAATTCATATAAGTAAGTCCCTAAATTAAACATTTAGTATTAAGTTATCAAATTTTGATAACTGTAATTAGGACAAATGACATACCGACATAATTTACATCTGATTTAGAAATCAGAAAATTAGATCTAAATAAAGAAAATCGGGGAGAAAATGTTTTGACTTAAAAAGCTGCCATTGTTGGCTATAGCTACCCCCGCGGTACGAGATCTCTGGGTTGCCATCTGTATTGGGGAATGACAACAAATGTCAGTTTTATTAAAGAAATGACCCAAATCAGATGGTTATTGCTGTCTAGCATAGGCATAGAGTCTAGTCGAGATTGCACGCATCCCTATGCACAGATGCAGTCTACATGCATTGCGCGGCTATGCAAAATTGGTCTTTTTTTTTTTCTTTCAAATCGAGATTCAAACCTTTATTCTTTGTGATCCTGAAGGTGATCATCAATAAATGAAGTGTCATATGAAAGAGCAGGGGGCCGTTTCTCGAAACCAACTGAGGCAACTCCATGACAGTCATATCTTTGTCGGCGACCTACGGAGATGTCACGAAGTGGATAAACCGTTTCACAAAGCCATGACAGACATGATATCGATATATCGCGATACTAGCAGCTCAAGAACATAGTCTTTGTCACGATCCATTTGATTTATCACGAATAACCCAAAACAAGTTTTGGGGCTAAAATTGTTCAAAAAGAAACATATCCATATTAATTCTCCTATAATAAATAACAAATAGTGTCATTATCAAATGTAGATCATCAAACGATTTGCATATTTCTGCATCCAAGAGAATTACGTACCGAACTCGTCTATATTTTTCTCAAATTGATAGTGAAACTAATCGTACATTTCGCGGCCCATGGAATAGCAACAAACTGACTTGTGATGGCGCTTTACAGCAATTAAAAAGATATGATGGGTTCGGAGCAGTGACAACTCATTGTCGCGGAAGTTGTCGCTCATCTTGGCAAAGACGGCTTCGTGAAACACTTAGCTGACAAGTTGCGCGACAGTGGCGAGATGTCGTTGATCTTGTAGTTATGACGGTTTCGAGAAACGGCCCCAAGGTGAATCCCCATATTTCCAAAGGGGCTGCATCTCGGAATTCTAAAAATATCTTCGTCAAAACAGCGATTTATTTTAAACATTGTGTCCTGGGCCTAGCCTCAGGCTTAAGGTAGGGTGTCTGAACGATTTTTCAGTTTTCAATTTGGGATCGTTTTTCACCATTTTTGTTTGATAGGTCTAGACTCTATTTGAATAAAATATGTAATCAGAATAGACCCTAGACCTAATACATTTTAAATTTCAAGTCTCACCGATGTTTCTATCAAAAGATACAGCCCCTACAAAACGCTGGAATATTCATATCGATTTGGCCAGAATCGACGAAAAAGACGTACACGCAGAGTTATGGGGGCCGTTTCTCGAAACCAACTCCATGACAGTCATTTCCTTGTCGGCGACCTACGGATATGTCATGAATTGGATAAACCGTTTCACGAAGCCATGACAGACATGATATCGATATATCGCGATACTAGCAGCTCAAGAACATAGTCTTTGTCACGATCCATTTGATTTATCACGAATAACCCAAAACAAGTTTTGGGGCTAAAATTGTTCAAAAAGAAACGTATACATATAAACTCTCCTAAAATTAATATAAAATAGTGTCATTATCAAATGTAGATCATCAAACGATTTGGATATTAATGTAAAGATTCTTAAATTGAAGAAAAACCAGTGATTGTTTTTTTCTCGACAATCCAATCAAAAGGTAGTTGAAGGATACTGTAATGTGATAGTTTATCAATACATACTTTTTTTGTTTATTGTGACGAGGAATGTTAGGCAAAATACCTTTTCTCAGCCAGTTTTTATTCTAGAGTCTCATAAATACTCGTTATATAATTGATTTGATATTGAAAATATAATTTGGAAGAAGTAATTAGAGAGGGAATAATAATGCACATAGGCCCCAAAGGTATGACCGTATCCTAAGAAAAGACTATGGATCGACTATGGAAAACGGTGTGTAACATTCTTATCTCTCTTATTTATATGTTATAGTTTAATAATTCGTGATTTAATGTTTATATTCAGCTTTTAAAGTTTCTGTATAATTTTTATTATCACTTTTTTACATTTGCATTTCGCATCCCAGAGAATTACGTACCGATCTCGTCTATATTTTTCTCAAAATGATAGTGAAACTAATCGTACATTTCGCGGCCCATGGAATAGCAACAAACTGACTTGTGATGGCGCTTTACAGCAATTAAAAAGATATGACAGGTTCGGAGCAGTGACAACTCGCTTGTCGCGGAAGTTGTCGCTCATCTTGGCAAAGACGGCTTTGTGAAACACTTGGCTGACAAGTTGCGTGACAGTGGCGAGATGTTGTTGATCTTGTAGTTATGACGGTTTCGAGAAACGGCCCCATGTTGTTTTGCTAAATTTAGCCAAACAGCTGTATCGCGCAATATGCAAGCGTATGCATAGCGTACGCATGTTATGCGCAACTTGCAGCTTGAGCCACGCTGTCTCAACGACATGTGCCATTGACTAGTTAGGCTAGCCATTCGCACAATATACCCGGAAGTGAATACACGTTATAGTCAATGGCAATATCGCGGAGACAACGTGCACGTTGTCTCCGCGATATTGCCATTGACTATAACGTGTATTCACTTCCGGGGTTTATGGTGCGAATGGCTATCCATACTTTCATTCACTTTACGCGCAGATGTTACGTGATGTAACCATGGTTTGGACTGAGTGGAGCTCACGCCTTCCTAATTAGCTGATTCCAAAAATGTGGGAAGGGTATTTTTAAACTGTTGGGGCGAGTGATCTTTTGGGGCTAGCGAAAAAAATAAGTGCATACATATTTTCCTTACGTCAAAGCCGGACATAAGCCCAGGGGGCGCAGCTCAGGAAAGAGGCAAATTTTGGAGCTAGGATGCAAACAACATTTAAATCGCTGTTTTGACCAAGATATTTTTAGAGTTTTGGGGGTGCGCCCCTTTGGGGAATATGGAGATAAACCTGCTCTTTCATATGACACCTCATTTATTGAGTTTCACCTTCAGGATCACAAGCCCCAAAGGTTTGAATTTCAATTTTTTCATAAAATCATTGACCAATTTTCATGGTCGCGCAATGCACATCTAGACTGCATATAGATCCGTGCAATCTCTATGGGAAGTATTTTAGCACACAACATCGGGTGCGCGATCAGACACCCTACTTAAGGGCTCCCTCGAAATGTTTTTTATGATATTATTCGAGAGAGCCTTAACTGCCTCCAATACCACTGCACAGAGAGGTAGGTAAACAACATCTCAAATGTGTCCAAAATTACACTTTCCCGCACCCGACCAATATTGGACAGTGGCTTTGATGAATTTTATGTTAGTTGTAATCGTAATTACATCCTGAATTTAAAAATTGGAGATAAAAATAAGGAAATAATAGCAATTTTCTTACCAGACCGATACAGCTTAGCTCCCTTTTCACGTGTAGCGTGTGAATTCACGATCTCTACACAATGGTGATGACCTCTGACTGGCACTTCGTAAATGTGCTACTGCTGTATAATGCGCTGAATAACACTCATACAGCGCATTATACGGAAGCAGCACAATCACGGAAGTGCCAGTCAGAGGAAGGCCTTTCATTTAACTGCGAGGTGCAGCTGAATGTGCAAGATAATTAATGTAAATTTAAAAAACAGTAGAGGACCTAGGATAGAACCTTGTGGTACGCCGTGTAATAGAAGAAAAATTGGAGGAATTATTATTATAAACTACATATTGAGATCTATCAGAAAGATTACTTTCAAACCAAGATGACAGACAAATTTGAGTGTTGTTCTAGTTTCCTAGTGGTGATTCAACACACCGATAACTGAGCTGGGAGACATTGCAAGGCATAGCGCCAGGTGGAGGAGAATAAATCGAGTAAAAAAACTTTAAAAAACCGCACCCCCTACTTTGAATTTTTTTCGGCGGCAAAAAGGTGCGGTTTATACACCGTTAATTACGGTAAGCAACTTTTAAAATCAAAAGTGGTTGCCATAACCTTGAAATTTCCCCCAAACCCATGGTCAAGAAGTTGTTAAATGTTTGTCACCAAAACGGCAGCCATTTTGAATGTTCATGGTCAAGGTTAGCAATTTTACTTTTAAAAGTTGTATAGTTGAATTTGCCATGTTATTAGACACTAAAATCATTAGAATCGGACAATGTTATTGTTAAATGTGTTAGTGAATTTGACCACCAGTCTAAAGTGCATTGACCTTTTTGACCATAGCGCCCTCATTTAAGGTTGAAGGTATAACAAACTGTACATTTTTGGAATCCTCATGACCAGACGAGTAATTTGATATGCAATTTGATATTAAATGTAGGTTAACTGTGTTAGTGAATTTGACCACCAGTCAAAAGTGTGTTGACCTTTCAACGTTTTTGACCATAGCGCCCTCATTTAAGGTCGGAGGTATAGCAAACTATACATTTTTTTAATCCTCATGACCAGACAAGTAATTTGATATGCATACCGACACGATTTGAATATATTTGAATTTCTATTCCTGTTTGATCTTTGTTGACCCCTCATAAAAAAGCCTTTGATTTTCAAGGGGGCAGCCCAAGTCAAAATTGTTTGGTATTCATCAGGGAACACAAAAACACTTTCAAACCTTTGTTCCCAGAGATTGGTCACGGGACCTACAGGCTGGTCTCCTACTAATAGAACAAATGAATTATACAAGTAACGAAATACTGATAAGTACAGGTATGTACATAATAAAATAAGTTTACAGAGTACATTTAATTTTGAGAATAAGACAAAATATTTTATATTGCTTGATTTAAATGAGAGGGGAAAAAGGGAATCTCAGAAAAGTTAGGCTTGTTGAGCAAGATTCAGTGTGGTGGTTGGAGACCGTGTAGAAACTGTGTAGGGAACCATTTTGACTCGGGCCTACCTGATAATATAAAACCACATCCTTGCTCTTTTTGTATTTTTGTGGATATGCCCAGACTGTTTACATGATATATTTGCAGTTTAGTAAGAGATTCTTCTTCCTCTGTAGAAGTACAGGCCACCATGTTGTCGGTATATCTTCATACTTTCTTGTTCTATTAAACAAGAAAAATAATTCACACAAGTTTTCTTTATCTCTTGATTTATTTTAGCGTGTCGAGGACCACAGGAGAAAGTGGGACCGAGATGAGTATGAGAAGCTGGCAAAGGAACGTTTGGACCAGGAGCTGGAGGCTCAGGCAGAGAAAGGTAATTGACAACATTTCATGTGAAAGCCCATTCAGACATGAGCAAGCCTTTTTCGTAAGTCAAAGCAGACCGGGAGCCAAATATCTGAAAAAGCGACTCCCAGTCCTAATTTTTTTTAGAAAACCAGGAGCTGTTTTCCAGGACCAGGAGCTGTTTCCAAAATTGATGAAAATATGTATTCTTTTAAATTATTTGTTAAACGTTACCTTTTATTTATACATAGTTTAATTTCTACTTTAAATTTTGAGCACTCTAATATTAAATCACTAGCTCATACCTTGGATAAATCTGTCATTTGAAGGTGTTAAAACTATTTTCATGCCGTTAAATGTCAAAATTTTTAAAATGTTAGGAAGGGAGGAATTAAATTTTTTCTCTCAAAATTTGTCAAGTTTTTGGCTATCAAATACTGCAAAGCTGGGATTATTTTGTCATTTGGAGTTGTTGTAGACCATGTTTGTTGATATGAAGTGCCTTTTCATGACTTTGAAATTAATAGAGAAGAGGCAAAACATGCGAGCCGCCATCTATAATGACAATGGAAAACAAAATGCGTGCCTTCATTATAAAATCCAAATAGGGGCTCACATTTTTTACCTCTTCTCTAATGTCTTTAATTTCAAAGTCATGAAAAAACACCAAATATCTACAAACACTGTCTACAACAACTCTGAATGACAAACTAATCCCAGCTATGCATTTTTTTTTAAGTATTTGATAGCCCAAAACTTGAAAATTGTTGGCATATTTTTTTATATTTTTTTATCTCTACCGATTATTTATCTCATTTCCCCTGATTGGCCAAGGTTGACTTCGTGCACGAAATTCCGAAATTGTGATCTATTTCCGTCATGATTGCCACATGAGTTGTGAAATCAAGGCTTGGATTGTGATTATTCAGGCCATGTATACTGAATTTTGAGAATCGTTTTTCAAAGTAAGGTTTTCACAACAAAGTAAAACTTTTAGACGGAGTGAGAGTGTTGCTCGCGTACTCTCGATCTCCGCTCTGCACGCCGGCTAGCCGCCCTAGCGGTGGTGCTAGGGGTAGGAGATAGCGGCCACTCGTAGTCGTGCTGCAATTGTTTTGGGGCGATTTTAATTAGGATTCTCATTATAAAATGATTTGTTAGGGTTCATTCAGTCCACATTTAATTCGCCCGCCGCCCCCGTGTATTTTTTTCCCTGGCACAGCTTTGTACATGTATTTTACCCACGCAAATCTTACCATTTATTTACCGGTACTCATTATGCTTGGTCACAATTTTTTTGGAGGCAGTTTTATCTTGTCATATCCGAACAGGGCTTTAGTTTTGGAGAAAAGGTTTAGACGTTTGAGATGAGATTTAAAGAAGATTTGATGTAGGCGCATAGAGATATGGTAAATGAAAGGATATTTGTCTTACAAATGAAGAAGTTATTGCTGGTACTGGTAAAGATACACACAGGTCTCAAAACTCATTCATAAGCAACTTCAAAGAAATGTATGAAATTCCAAATGGTATAGATGCATGAAACGATGAATGAAATCTAAAATTTCTGCAATCCTTATTTTTCAGAGAGGAGGAGAAAAGAGCCACCTGTCAAGCGTGAGCTTCTCAAACAGCGTGATTACAAGGTAGACCTTGACTCAAAGCTGGGAAAGTCCCAGGTCATCACCAAGACAACGCCTTCCTCACAGATGGGCGGGTACTACTGCGATGTTTGCGACTGTGTTGTTAAAGACTCCATCAACTTCCTGGATCACATCAATGGCAAAAAACGTAGGTTGTTTGCAAAATACAGTGTGACCCAGAAAAAACGAAACCGAGAATTATCAATGTTTTATCATAACTTAATCACAATTATAATTAATAAATGACACATATTTGTAAAGTTTAGATCCTCCTCTTTCATTTTATGCAACTCATATGATGCATATTTCACGCATGAGTGATAAAAAGAAATTTGAAGGAAGGAAACCAAAAAGTCATTTGGCGGGCGGTATCTGAATTTCGAAGAAAAATTCACATTTCTACCCTTTCATATGACACCTCAATCAGGAAAAATGAGGAAGGAATAACAAAGTTATGTTTGTTTAAAGTGATGCTTGCATTTACATAATTTGATTTAAAAAGTTCGTTTTCACTGGCTGCCTGCCATAGCAACAAGCAGAATGGACAGAAGACTTAACTCTGTTTCATTGACAAACAGCCATGCATGAAGTCTTTGTCTATGTCTGATCATCAACAAAACGGAGTTAAGTCTTTTGTCAATTCCGTTTGTTGCTACGGCAGGCAGCCAGTGAAAACAAATTTGTTTAATAAAAATTGAAAAATTGCTTCTGTTTCGGTTTGTAAAATCGAATTCGAAGTTCCATCTAGTTTTTTATTGAAATATATACACTATGTATTTTCACTTGTGAAAGAATCTTGTACAGAAGTTAAGGGGTATAATAGCAGTGGGCTATTTTCATTTGTTATACACATGTGACCTTGTAGCCTTGACAGTAAAACTTTTTGTCAAACAAGTCTTGTCCAAAAAGGAAACCATCAAACTTTTTCCTCCTAGATATCGGAATGAGTTCAGTAAATCAGCAATAACCTGACATTGCAACAAAATTCTTAATATCCATAATTTTACCCCCCCCCCCCCCACCATCTTTACCTTATAACTTATGTTTGACGATGGAAAACAAAAAGGGACTGAAATGTTATGTGATGTGCACTTGAACAAATAATTTCTTTTTTGATACCTTACAGATCAAAGAAATTTAGGTATGTCAATGAACGTGGAGAGGTCGTCCTTAGATCAAGTCAAGAAACGGTTTGAGATGAACAAGAAAAAAGTGGAAGAAAAGAAAAAGGACTACGATTTTGAAGCAAGGCTCCAAGAACTGAAAGAAGAGGTGTGTATTTGAGTATGATACAGAGATGCCAACCAGTACGATTAAATCGTATTTAGTACGATAGTAACAGTGAAATACGATCTTAAAATCTTAAAATACGATTTTTCATTAAAAAAACAAAAACAAAACATAACTAGAAATGCAATCGTGTCACAACGATGTGCGTGCAATGACGCCATGTTTCTACGTGTCAAACGAAGGAGCTACTCTCGGAATATCCAGAGCAATATGTAAGAAGTCTGTAGCTTCTGTGATAGTGGAGATAGGTAGGGCAAAAGAAAGGTCACCAAAATGGCCAGAAACGAAAAAAAAATGGTGCCTGGACGGTCACGCAGGAGGGTTTCCGGAGAACGAAGAATTCAGTGACCTTGGAGGAATGCTACAGACTACGCCTACGAAATTGGAGTAGAGGAAGGGATCTAGAAAGGGCTCACAAGCACTGCGTGCATAACCAATAGGATTTGTTGCATGATGAACATGTTGCGACGCGTGCTTTGGCACGAACGCCCGCCCATACTAACACAACCGAATAACAGTCTTAAAAAAATGACGTCATAGCCGATACGTGTTATAATTGGGCGGAAACTCGGCGGAATTCATATAGTGACCCTTGTTCAAATGTGATTTACTTACAATTTTCTGTGTGAATATAAACCATACTTGGTATCATTCAAAAGGGCACTTCATTGCGGTCAGTTTGACACCATTGTTATCTTCGCGCAATGTATTGCACGCATTAAACGCGCTATTACGTAATGCATAGTAAATTCATCATTTTTGGCGATAACTTTGCGCTGACATATTTGGATTTTACCAAACTTGGCAGACAGTTGTCACGTATATGGATACATATGTCTGCCAAATTTCATTGACGTAGGTATAAATATCGCCATTTTAGAGCAAGTTGAAGTTATTTCGGAATTTTCTTGAACATGGCGAATTTGGAGGGCATTTTTCTCAAAGTCGGTCAGTGTTAGGGTATATAATTTTGTATATGGCTGGAAAGGGCATATCCTCAAGTATCTAAATCCAAAAAAGGGTACGGATCTGCCAAGCCATAATGGAGATACGGCCACAGAAAGAAAGCCAGTTTCCAGAACTTTAGAGGGCGCTATTTATGTTTTACAAAGCCATTGGAGCGTGAAATTTGGCATGGCTATGTGCAATTATGAGATAAAGATACTGTAAGATTTATATACAAAACTGAATTTATATGAGAAAGTTATGGCAGTTTTAGATTATTTAGGGGTCAATTTTTCAAGAATTTGAGAGACTTTTGACGGAGTCGGTTTCAGATTTAAATTTTGAGTACGAAGATGGCATTTTGAAGGGTTAGGTTATACGTCGCAGATTAAAGAACATCTCTTAGACTATCTAGAGGAATTTGTTAGAAGTTTGTAGGATCTAGGATAGTGGAGATAGGAAGGAAGAAAGAAAGGCCTTAAAATGGACCAGAAACGGACACAAAGGTGCTTGGATGGTTATGCATGAGTGATTTCAAAAATCGAAGAATGTAGTGACCTTGATGAGATGTTAGAGACTATGCCTATGAAATTTGAAAGGAAAAGGACATGAGGAAAGCACCTAACTAGGAATAACAAACACTATGTGCAAAACGAATGGGATTCCGGACGACACGAAGAGGAAGAAGAAGTAAGAATATTAATAAGAAGAATGTGAACGAAAACAAGGCAATGACGAAGGTTCGTCATTGCAATAACAGCGGAATCACATAGAAAAATGTACAAGTAAACCCCTGCAACCCCAACAAAAACTTTGCTTTACCCTTTTCTCATTAAATTTTGATGAAAGAGCAATCATTTTTCTGAAATTTTACCGGCCCGGGGCCGATGGGCCAGTGGTAGTGTCAAGTTTTCGTGAAAATCTGATTTTTCTCTCCAAAATCTGATTTTTTAGGATACTCAGTCTGTTTTTTTTTGTGTCAAGAGGTTGGCATCTCTGATATTGATATCTTCTTGCTTCTGCATACCGTATTTGCCAGCGATAAGTTTTGTCGGAGGCAGGATTCGAACTCGCCCGAACAAATGTAGAATGCGACTCAAATCACCGCCTTAGACCGCTCGGCTGTCCCAACCCTGATGCTTTCACTTGGCTTTCTCCTGTGTATTGCCCCTATCTCTTGTGTATTGCACCATATCTAAATGCTCACGCGAGCTGAGGTTGCTTTAGCTCTGGCAAAAACTTAAATCTAGATCTACCAGTAGAGTTTGGTTGGTAAGTTATGAATTTTATTTACAAGATTTTGCCCTTCATTTAAAAAATATAACACATAATTGTCGGTAAGACAGTTATTGTAGAAATGTCCATCGCCTTTCATTGTTATCCCATATATACAAATTCGTGCTGCTTTTCATAGTTTTGACTTGCGTTTTTTTTTTTTTTTTACTCTTTCGCCGCAAAGGCCGCACCCCGACTTTTTGATATATTCTCTTCCAAAAATACGGCGGCCTTTACGCCGGCAAATACGGTAACCCATTTGTTTTGACAAGTCGTATCGTGCACAGATATTTGCATGGCTCCAACCATGGAAAATGTCTTCATCCTGTGATAACTTGAAATGCATTGTTAGTTAGTTACACAGACGACGCCAACAGGAAAATGGTGTTCACCTAAATTTTATTGCAAATTCTGTAGTAAAATTTAATGCTTAAAACAATGCCACCAGCCGATTTTTTTGAATCGGTTCCCAAATTACCCAATTTCAGGGGCCCACCAGTGTTTTCATGCATTTCAGAACATATGTTTTGGCTGAAATTGTTTGGTGTAGAAAATCCGCTATGAACAATAGGGGTCATTCCACGAGGTTTGGGCAATTTTTGTGACATACTAGAAGTGAGAAACTATGTCTCCTATCAACTGTAACAATATTTGCTCTAATTGAGTTTTGCATAAAAGCATAGCCAACTATCTTCAGTAATACTCAGCTTCATGTTGAATCAATATTATGGATCCAAATTTTATGTAATGTTAAAGGTAAAGACCAATTTTTAAATGCCCCCCTCTCAAAAGATGAAATGGAAGCTCTTATTACCAATCGTGTGAAAGAATATGTTTTGACTAATACGTAACGATACAACTACTAATACCGCCTACTAATTGATATATTTGGTAAATTATTATATCTATTTGGACCGGAAAGATATCGTGCACGTGTCGTGCACATGTCGCATAGTCCCATATACATCTTTCTGTGTACAGTGCTTGTAACTTTATCAAGACTGGGCAAATCATTTTGATGATTCCGGAACCTTGCAGTACACACCAATAACTTGTATGCTAGATGATCAACCTTTTCTGATCAATTCCACAAGTTTTTTTCACAATGTAATCGCATGACCATAACTGTTTTTTATCTTGAAATGAATATGGTGTCCATGTATCACTGGTAAAAAGATAAATGTGTAGTAAAGGCATTGTTTAACAATGTTGAATCTGAGATGCATGGCCCTACGTGTTATTAGTGTCTTTGGTATGATGTAATAATGGGGCCCTAAAAAAAAATCAAAATGATCATTGAAGTGCCACAAAAAAGTAAAAAATCTTTGAGTGACCGGTTTTACCATACTTGTTTTCCCCTAATAGACTGTAGTGTTAGGAAAACCGTCAGGAAAACGCAAAATTTGATTTCGATTTCCAATCATAAATATCTTGATAATCAGACAGGGGATCGGCTTGTAAAAGTCATGGGGTTCCTGACTGACCTAAAGGTTTATAATTATTATTGCAGCATGAGCTAAATCCAGGATTTTGTTTCATAATCTGAGACAAAGTTACCCAATACCTTTAAGCAAATATTTTGAAGAAAAGTAACTGAAACAGGAACGATTCTGGTAAGGCACTACTAAATACATTTATTGCATAAAAATCTTCAACAGATAATTTCATTATCCATGTGTACTAGAAGATCTTATACCAACGTTACATGGACACCATCATATTTTTTGCCCCCATTTCATGGAATGACCCTGAAGTTGCTCCAAAAGGGCCCTAAAGGGCCAGCAATTCTAGACAGTCAAAATGACTGCCTTAAACTATTTTCTGGGGTTATAGAATCACAGAAAATCTCTATTTTGGTATCAAAATACATTGCTGATTGAGGGTTTGAGGCATTGATAGCCCAAAATGCTCAGGTACCCAAAATCTTATCTTATTGGCCCAAATTTAAAATAATGACTAAAGAGCATCAAACTGTACATTATGTAGTTGTATGATATATTTCCTCAACCAAGTTCCAAGTACCTTTTCATTGCCTTTTGGGGTTTAATAATGACTCTTGCTCAATCTAAACATTTAAAGGATTTTCTTTCGTAAAAATATTGTTATTTTTCAGTATTCCTGGTATTTCCCATTTGGGTCAAAATTTGCTTGGCGATATTTACCGGCCAACCCTGATGGTTGGTGAGAATTGCACACAGGTCGGTGGCATTATTGTGGAATGCACGTAGTCAAAGAGCTTTTTTTGATGTTTTGCAGGAGGAAAAGCACAAGGCATATCAGAGAGAGAAGAGGAAGGACAGGAAAAGGAGAGCTGATGATGGAGTGATAGATAGAATGGATCCGGATATGGCCTCTATGATGGGTTTTGCTGGATTTGGTAGCAGTAAAAAGAAGTGTAAGTATTTAAAAAAAAAAAAAACAATGCAAAACTTACAACAACATTGAAAACCCACGGAAATGTTACAAGTCTTGCATGTGAAGCTGAATGTAATGTGAACACTATCGATATAGTTTTAAATATGTGATACAAGTGATTTTGTGTGATCTTTTTCTATATACATGTATGCACTTGCATGAAACACAAGTCTGACTTGGTTTATGTTATCCTTTACTGGTATTTCTATGTTCTAATTAAATTTTTACCCATAGAATGCCGAGTAAAGGTTGGGGGAATTGAATGCATACTGGCTGTACAGTACTTACTCTTTAAGGGAACCTCACCTCAGAGAATAAGTGTAGGTCGGTTAAAAATGAGATGTATTCATGCCCTTTGATGTATGATATTCCTTACGAAAGTGTTCAAGAGATACATAAAAGAAGATATTCTTGGCGTGATGATGTACCTTTTAGCATGACATGGGCGCAGCCATTTTCTTGATAATGTTACATACTAGTTGTACTCGTACATTCTACAACAAAACCTTTACTTTTCAATGAGGTTAAATCAAAGCTGAGAAGGTAAAAATTATATTTGGTGAAAATATAACAGTTGGACAATTGAATCTCATTCAGATGCTGCTTACTGTATAAGTATCGGCTTGCATGGTGATGTAGATATACAGTAGGCTTACGTTTGCACCATGTGAGAGAGGGGAGGATCGGGGAGTCCTGAAAAGGACTGCTGGTAATCAAAAAGAAAATGGTTTCAATTCAGGAATTTGTTTATATCAACCTCATAGCTTTACTGTAAATAAGACGGATACTAGTAACACAGCACTTAACATGTAAATATTGTCTGCAGCAGTACCGCCTTGAGCTCATGCCTCTGTACTGTAGCTGTGTGTGCCCTAGCTTGTTTATGTAATTTTGTGTCACTGAGCATGTGTGAGTCGTGTGAGATTGCAGTGTATGTCACGTTTCTTGTAGCTGCTTTCAATTCCTAAAAAACGCCCCGTTCATTTTCCATTGTATCCCCGAAAATGAGGCGCGGGCAAGTCAAAACAATGAAAACAGCTTTGCATGCAAGGTACACGCATATTATACAAAAAGTGCACATTTGTGTGTACGTGCTGTGTGTTCATGTATGCCTTGTCTGTGTTTGTCAGTAGTGATGTGACTGTGATCAGCTAACTCTACTGATGACCAATCAGAAAGTTTCCCCCGAGTGGGCGGAGAGTGAAACCAGCATAAATTAAAGTTCAGTGACTGCTGGCACAGTAGAACAGACGATTCATAAATTATGAAGTTTGTTGAACTGATAATTGGGGGCAAATTTACATGTGTATGAGAGTGTTTATGTGAAAGGTGGAGGCTAAGCTGGGATAAAGTCGGCAGAGATTCAAAGAGTAATGTCATCGCCAAATTACTTCCTGACAAGCGGGTGAATTAGCAAACGATACATAAGCTAATTCATTATCTGAAGATAATTATTGTGGTCCATCCTCTCTCTTATTATTCCAATGGCTCTTTCCTAGAGATGCCAACCTTCTTCAACAAAAAAAAGTATTCTTAAGAGCAAAAAACAGTATTTTTGAAAAAATCTATCAACTTAACATATCGCCCAATCAAGCAGCTTAAAAAACCTGGCAGTACCACGTATACGTACCCGGATCGGAGCGCGACGAGCATACATTACACGTGGGTTGTTCGCAATGTGCGCAGTTTGGGGCCCGTATCACCATCCCGAGTGCATCGTTTGAAGGTGCATAAAACACTTACGACACAAAGCCCATGATCAGAAATTAAGAAAAAAAAAACGTAACAAAACATACAAAAAACGTACTGCCGTATTCATAGCGAAAAAACAGAACAAATACGGCAAAAACGGAACAGTTGGCATCTCTGCTTTCCCTTGATTCTTTAAATTTCTTTTACAAACAGTTTAAGCTCAGATTAGAAGAAGGAAAAAAAGGATAAGTGGGTGAAATTAGACAATTTCGACAATTTGATCTTCTTTCTTTAAAAAGTACAGAATTATTCAATTAATGCAGTTTTTTTGCATGTTTTCTTTTCTTTCATTTTGACTCTTGACCCTCCCCAAAAATTCATTCACATTTCTTTATCTCTTTCCCTATCGACTTTCGCTCATTCTCGATTCCCTCATTGCATTAAAAAAAAAAACACAGATGAAAGATTGATTAATGCAAGCCAGACATCAGGGGGGTGATTCACTAACAACTAAAATTGATCCCAAGTGAGATTAAGTCGCTCAATATCACTCCTAAGAGCGATATCGCTTTTAGGAACTTATTCACTAAGGCATTTGGGATTAATGCTAGCAGTGAAATTGCTATTAAGCCAGAGAGTGATCCGGACCGCTCTTGGCCTTACCTAATTAAGACAGACGTCCGATAGCAACACTTTTTGGCAAAGACAAAACTGTCAAACTGAAGCTAAATTAGAGCGAACATGAGGAAGATAGATATAGTCAGGTCAAGATATGGTTTGACCCCCCCCCCCCCCCTCCCCCCTTAAATTGCAACAAAAGGTTTTTCAACGGTTTCTAGTAGGATTTGACCTCAGGAATAACATACTAAAAGTATACCAAAATAGAAGGTTCAGAAATCTGTTATTTTCAAGATGGCGTCCAAGATGGCCGCCGATACTAAAAATGGCCATAAATCACTTATTATCCATCCTAGAGACATAATTTTGGTGTCTATCCCATGGTTTCAAGGGTCAGAGAATCCATTGAGACAAGTAAAAATGGGTTGTGATGGTCTAGGAAACCCCAAAATCCAAGATGGCGTCCAAAATGGCCGCCATAACATAAACATGGCCATAAGTCACTTATTATCCATCCGAGAGACATAATTTGGGTGTCTATGCTATGGTTTTCGGGGTCATAGAATCCATTAGGGTAACTTAGAACATTAAGCAGTGGTTCAGGAAACCACAAAATCCAATATGGCGTCCAAAGGGCCACAAAACCACTACGATTTCTTAATAGAAGGCGCACTTTATAAACAGGAAATGAACTTATGTTTCTCTCTCACCCTTATGGTGTCACCGACCGTGGAATTTGGTGGAGGCTGGCGTAGGAGGGAGTCGCATTGGCAATTTTCTTGACGGACAAGTTGTATCGTAATGATGCAACTGAGTCATTACAGCAGCAACCAAACATGAAAGACATTGCTTTGATACCAAGCTCCTCTATTAGTTCCTGTGGCTGACTTGGAAGAAGGAGAGTACTAGCACTGGATTCTTAAGTGGGGTTGCATTTCACAAGCTTCTGGAAGACTGCTCTCTTTCCGATTCCAAATATCCTGGAAGTCGAATCGCAACCAGTGTAGGCATGTAGAAAAAATAGTTGTGAGCATAGATCTTTACCCATGTCCACTTTCAACTGCTTAATGTTATACACCTTCGGAGCCTTGGCTGCATTGTAAGAGTGGAAGTATAGTTCCCTGCTATCTACATCCGCGTAATGCAAGAGTAACACCAATAGGTCAGTGCCTTCTCAAATGAGAGTAGTAGACTAACGACGAGAAGAATTCACTGCAGCTTTAGCAATATGTACATCTGCATACCCGGATACATTGATGACGATGCAATTACTCTTCCTCAGTTCCTCACTATTTGCATGTTTATTTAGTATTTGATAGCCTAAAACTTAACAAATTTCAAAAATGAAATGAGACAGTGAAACTGCGAAAAAATGACATATAATTACATATTTTTAAAAGTAGTTGCTCGTTTCAAACAATTTTTTCGCTGTTGTAGGTTGATCTAACTGTGCAAAAAAGTTGAACAAGGAAGATTTTCCTAGGCTGTTCATTGTGTTCAAAGTGAGTTTTTCTGATTGTAAAACAAACCATAACCTTAAGTAAGTAAGTTTCTATTTTTCTAGTGGTCTTACAAAATGTATTAGTTGGGATGACACCTTGTCGTCTCTTTTCTTCTTTTTGTTTGTTTTCTTTTATTACATTTTTCTTGATTAATATTGATTACGGTTGCCACAATTACCCCTGGGAACCAAATATTGTTCTGTTAATTACAAACAAATCGTTGATTATGTAATATTTTATTGTACTTTTGTCTTCAATTTATTTATTTCATTGTATTTTGTTTTTGAATGTTTTGTTTGTTTGTATAATTATTTGTTCAAATTTATTTGTGAAATATGGAAATAATTTCAAATCAATCAAATCAATAAGGATGACACAAATCTCTGCCACGGCCGGGGGATACATTCGCATTGCGCAGCAATACAGATTGCGATATTTCTAGTTTATTGTAAAATCCTTTCTCTTAACTACTTTTTGAGCTCGACTAGCCAGATCAGCTTGCTTCTTAACAAAGTCTTGCTCTATGTTTTTCATGCCCAAAAGATGGTCCAATGGTATAGATCTTTTCTACCAAACAAAAGGGCAAAGGACTGACCCCCAGTGGTTGCATGAGGGGTAGTGTTGTACACGTATATAAGATGGGACAATAACTCTGGCCATCGTCGCCTATCACGCTGGTCGAGGGATTTAACTAATTCAAAAAGAGTTCTGTTAAATCTCTCTGCTTGGGCATTGCCCTGAGGGTGATATGGGGTGGTATGAATCTTGTATATGCCATAAAGCTTACATAAATCCTAATTTTGTGAACCAGTGCTCTTAGCTACGGTAGAAGCATGCTGATCTTTACAATCGCCTGAGCTAGTTTGGTATATAATAAAAATCTGTGATAACAAGCACATCTTCAAACTGTGTTCATACTGCTCGCACTGTCAAATCCTGATATTGTATTGTATTGTATTGTACACATGGTGCGTCCAAAAGTGTGACCAAAAGTTTACCTGTGACTTCAAGTTCATGAGATATATTGAGAAATGACAGAAATATGGTAAATAATACAATTAACAAAATGGGGCCTAGATGCGTCACGCATCAGTAATTTAAAAAATCTCTTCGTTAAGATCAATAATCATGCATATGGCCATGGACCTATTACGGATGGACATTCATCGTTTTTTTAACAAATTCATTGTGATTGTCTCCGTCAATGTCGTCTCAATAACATTCCGAACATGTTTCTTCACTTTGATCTCATCATGGTCACCGCCAAAAAGCCGGGACAGAATCAAGATAGTGATTTTACACATGTCAATCTACATGCGCAGAAGATAATAAATCATGAAAATAGGTGTGCAGTTCTGGCTTACAATCGGAAATTGTTGTTCCGTGTACTGTACATGTATTTTATTTTGAAAAACATGTTAATATTACCAGATAGAGGTTATTTTTGGGTTGTGATTTAAAATCCCGTTTCCCCCTATTTCCTCATAATATTCCAGAGTTACAACGCACAGGGCTGATACAGAGCATGGCCTTCTAATTGTTTTATAAGGTCATAGGTGTGTGCAAAAGTTTGCGAATCAGTAATAATACATTTCATATCACCAAAATCGTCTGCTTCTCAACTTTGCTGCTCCCCATTGGGGATGCTTTTATTTAAGACACACTCTTAATACAGAGCACACCATCCAAACAAAACCCAAGAGAGGGAAACTGCTCCTTTGTCAATGACCGAAAATGCTTACGCAGTCGTTATTGTTAGAACAGCTGAATGTTCTCATTAAGATGCACATAATCAGAAGGCGGCGACTATCATTGGATCAAAGAAAGAATCACGTTGAATGTCCATCCGTAATAGGTCCATGATATGGCACATGTCATTATCCCCTCGCCGACGAAGTCAGAGGGGATATAGAAACGCTGCCGTCCGCGTCCTTCCGTGCGTCTGTCCGTAACAAATTTGGTTTCCAATTGATTACTTCAGTAATGTTTGACGGATTTTAATGAAATTTGGCGGTTTATACAACGTTAATTATGGTAAATAATAAAGTTCGATTTTAGAGTACGTAGATCAAAGGTCAAAGGTCATAGCTCTTTAAATATGTGAATCTGGTTTCCATTCGATAACTTAAGTAATGTTTGACAAATTTTAATGAAATTTGATATGAAGGTACATGGTATCAAAACACAGCCTAAGTTCAATTTCTGAGTATGTAGGTCAAAGGTCATAGCTCATTAAATATGCGGATCTGGTTTCCGATCCATAACTTGAGTAATGTTTGACAAATTTTAATGAAATTTGATATGAAGGTACATGGTATCAAATCACAGCCTAAGTTCAATTTCCGAGTATGTAGGTCAAAGGTGAAAGGTCATAGCTCATTAAATATGCAAAAACATCTAATTATATATGTGAAAATGTGGTTAACTTCCTTGCCTAGTAATATAATAGTATAATGGAGGTAACTTGTTCTGACGTACTGTATATAGGCCATTTGTACCCTGCGAGGGGATGCTATTTGTATGACTTTTTCTTGTTATTCTTCCTTTTCTATTTGAAGCGCATAGGGACATGCTATCCTGTAATGTGTTATGCGCTATAAAAGAACCGAGTATTATTATTATTATTACGCTTTGCGTTGACTTGTTAAAATCAAGAGATATGAAGCGAAACAAAATCCTTACAGAAAGAATAGGGGGGGACGATAGATCCTGTCGAAATCAATAGGTGCTCTACTACGATACGCGGCAGATCACCTATTATACTCCATTTTTATTTCTATAATTTAGGTATTATGGAATACTGAACCAGATTTTTCAAGAGTATTAAAGGTACCACTATGTCCCATTTGCAGGCCAAAAATGAAAAGGTTAAATTCCAACGGCATTTGAAAGACAATACTAATTTAGAACTTCCCTAAAAAAAAGGGAGCTTGAAAATGTCTTTAAGTGGGAAAATAAAGACTATTAGTTGTCGAATCGACTTAGGAGCTATAGAGCCAGTAAGTAATAGTCTGATTTTTCAGACCATTGTACCGAATGGTCCTACGTTTTATGCTGCGCAAAGATTCAATTAGTTTAATTTTGGCCATTACAAGAAGTGGGTTATTGATGTAGACAAATGCTCTTGTACCCTTTACAGCTCACTTAATATGTATGTTATTACCAAAGATGAAAAAAGCCAGTCAGTCACTCAATAGTGTCTGACAGTGAAGTCAAGCAAGTAAACCGGTTTCCTTGTATAATTTGAATATTAAGACACTGCTCAAGTTTAAATTTCACAGATAGGACATACATAACATATTCATAATTCCTGCAAAGTTCTACAGAATTTGATGTAGGCTGCAAAAGGGACATAGTATCTTTGACATGTACTTTTTCATATTCAATTATGAATATATGTTGATATCTCTGAACTTCAAATATGTTTTACATTTTATTTTATTCCTTACAGTTTGATGAACATCTCCAGAGCTTAACACTGCAGAATATTGAAAAGAGACGAAGCAAACACTACAGTGATGCCAAGACCCCTTTCTCACTCATTTTGCTTGACCGATCGACTGGCCTGCTCCAGAGGTACGGTTCATTTGGTTTCACACCCATCACAATTTTTACCATGATGAGACACATGATGCCATGGCAACAGGAACCTTTTCAGCTGCTATGACAACACAGGTCATTTTCGCCTAGAATCCAACTGAATGTACTGCTGTTTGTCTCACACAATTACTACTTTTTTTCCTTTTCATATTCTCTTCTATCTTTCACTTTATTATTCTTTATCTTTAATATTCTATATATAGGATTTATTGAAATCAAATCACATAAAAAACCAAGAACACACAGTCCGAAGACTGACACCTGTCTTGGGAACGATATAAAATTTAAATAAAGTATACATAATTAAATAGCATAAATGAATACATAAACAAGTTACACAAGTTAAAATATGAAATAATAATAATAATAATAAGACATTTCTATACCGCAATTGCATATTGCCTCTAAGCTGTTTAAAATAACTATCATCATTGAATATTGCAAAAAGGACATATAAACAATAACAACAAGTATACCTCATTACATTTACATCAATAGAGGACTCTCGAGCTGTGCAAAAAATATCATCTTCTCTTTCCATCTTTCCTTATGGTAATTTATCTTTTTCCTTCTATCATCTTGTCTTCTATCTTTCCTGTTGCGATTCTTTGTCATTTTCTCTTTCTATCTTTCCTCATGTTATTCTTTGTTTTAATGCCTCCGCCAACCGAAGGCATTATGTTTTTGGGTTGTTCGTCCGTACATCCGTCAAGCTTTCTTGTTAATGCGACATCTCAAGAACCACTCGAGATATGGACTTCTGATTAGATCTTGGAGTAACTAGGCCAAAGGTCACAGAGGTCAACTTATGATATTCCAGGTCAAGAACCACTTGAGATATGAACTTCAAAATTGATGACAATCCAATTTGATTTTGGCAGAGCTGCTAACCATTACGTTTTTCCCGGAATTATTCTGTTTTTTTCTCAAAATGAATTTTTGGTGCACAAACCGCACATCAACCAAATGCCCTAAAATGTTGATCACTACTTCAATAGAAAAGAGATTATGAAGAGTACAATTTTTTTTTTAAAGTAAAAGATAGAAGAAAAAAAAGTGAAAGGCGTAAATATTCTCAAAAAGAATGAAACGCTGATAAACCAATAACACAACAAAAAATTGTGTCGCGCGTAGTTGTAAGTTTAGTTTTAATGAATTCCTTTTTTTTTTTTTGAAATTCCTTTTTTTTTTGCCATCATGGCTCCTTTTTTGGGGTTGCACAAGGTTGGCAGCTCCGTTCCGGAGTAACAAGATTTTGGAGTAACTACGTCAAAGGTCACAGAAGTCAATTTTTTAAAAATCTAGATAAAGCCTTGTTATCTAGATATCTCAAGAACCACTAGAGATACAAGGCTCAAACTTGGTGATAGCATGCATCGACATAGGAAGATGGCCGGATTAAATTTTGGTTTAAAAGGTCAAAGAGGTCAATCTCTGAACTTACAGATTTTAGCCTTGCTATTGCGATATCAAAAGAACTACAAGAGATAGGCTTTTTGTGTTCATTGTATGTCACAAATAGAGGCATATAGGAGGCGCAGTCGCATTTGTCTCGTTCCTTCTCTCATTTCATTTTTTTTTTCGTTCTTTCACCTCATTTATTCTCTCCCTTTGATAATATTTATCGTTTTCTCTTTCCTTTAATGTGTTTCTTTGTTTTTTCCTCTCATCTTTTTATCATTCTATCTTCCCTTATGATACT
The DNA here is from genome assembly GCA_035222895.1 of Strongylocentrotus droebachiensis. Lineage (NCBI taxonomy): Eukaryota > Metazoa > Echinodermata > Echinoidea > Camarodonta > Strongylocentrotidae > Strongylocentrotus > Strongylocentrotus droebachiensis. The sequence continues at coordinate 22,757 of JAVYIG010001385.1, read as the reverse complement.
CTTTGTTTTTTATCCTATCTTTTTTTCCATCCTATCCTCTTTTTATCTTTCCTTATGTCATCAGTGTTTTTTTCCATCTTTCATCTCCTTGTCCATCTCAATCTTTGCTATTGATTCTCTTTGTGCTCAGTCTATTGCCTTCTCTACTTGTCTTTTCTTACGTTCTTCTGAATCTTTACCATTCTATCATCTTATGTTTTTATCTTTCCTTATGTTAATTATTCTTTGTTTTCATTCTTTCACTGTAATCTCTTTCTGTCTTTCTTTACTTTCCAAAACAAGCTAAATTCTGGTTGAAGTACGCTTCCTGGCACCGTTTGCTTTCACACTGCAAGTTAGAGTATTCTAAGTTAGACTGGTCCAGGAAGTGAGTGAGAAAGGGCATCCAAGTTCAGCGGACTGAAAGATTTCAATCTGTCCTTAGACATGATGAAACATCATTGAGAGAATTAACATCTGATATTTTGAGTAAAAGACTTTTTAAAAGAAACTTTTTTCTTCTCAGTTCATGTACCCAAAAGGGGGAGGCCGTCAAAGTATGTATCTGGCCAATCGAAATAATCTTTCACCTATCTGGGATCTAGCTTGTTCAGGCAAGCTTGCGCCACATATTATAGCTCAGAGTCAAATGCATCCCTGCCTTTGTTAGAAAGTGGTAGATAAGTTAAAGATAAACATTCATTAGGAAGATTAAATGAGAACTTACCTGTTTGAAATTTAATCTGGATTTTATAAGTTAGTCGTAAAGAGACTACATGTCCGATCGGGGTGTAAAATGAGATCCCGCTGATCACGTGTGTGTCAATCTTACAAGCAGTACGAGGCTACAGGATATACATAGGAAGATGAAGATGTTGAGAACTTGTCTGATTACAGCTACGTAAGTCGCAGGGTGGGAGGGGAGGGTAGGTTACATGTTTGTGCTATCACCCATCGGCACGCCTCGGGGCGATAGCATGATCATGTTACCTCCCCTTGAGCGTATAAAAACAACTATGTCTCTCATAGCAGTCATTATTACTATACTATGTTAAAGAAAATAAAGGAGGTTTTTATTCTATTGGTATTAAGGAACATACGTTCTTGTGAGCTTCTTTTTGCAATGACAGAGTCATTTGCAGAGTCATTGCCCCGTTTTCATTTGCGTTCTGAACTTTTCTTCTTCACCAAATTCCCATTAGTTTTGCACATAGTGCTTCCTCTATCCAGATTCCTATCAAACTTTGTAGGCATAGTCTTTATCATCCCATCAAGGTCACCCAACTCTTCGTTTTCCAAAATCACTCATGCAAGACTGTTGAGGTGCCATTTTTCCATTTTGGGCTCTTTTTTATGCCTTTCTTTTACCCCATCCATCTCCACTATCTTAGGTGCTATAGACTTCTTTCGAATTGCTATCAACCTGTATCAAGATTGGTGATGGCAATTACGTACGTCATTGTATGCACATCGTTCTAACATGATTACAGTTCTAGATTTTTCCTCTTCTACTTTTATATTTCTAATTGACAAGTATTAACTCTTATCCTGCCATGAGACTGCTAGCGCGCTATTGTTATAGTGCCGTGTGCATGCGAGCGTGCTATCGATTGACTGCCACGTTCATGCTAGCGAGCCACCGCTAATCTGCTTTGTTCACGCTAGCGCGCATATGTAATAACAGTTATTGTTCATGCCCATTGCACCGTGCTGAGTGCTTTTGCAGTGCTATTGAAAGTACCATCGCGTGCATCAGATTATCGGCTTTGGATTACGCGTCTTTGTATACAACAGTCAGATTGGATTTTCTCGAGTAATTTAGCGATTTGTTTTTTGTAAAGATTTAAATAACACGCACTTGAACCAACCTTAAAATTAACTTGGCACACAGGAGATTTGTGGCTGGCAGAATAGGGATTAGCACTGTGGCACTGGGTGCATTGTATGGGTGGCAGCTTAAGAGTTAATGAGTACTGTCAATTGTATTGTATTTAAAGTAGATACAATTCTAAATAATCATGAAAATAAGTATCTGGTTTGAGTAAAATGCCAATCATTCTACAGGAAATCATATATTTTGAACAAACTGAAATGATCTTGTGCATTGCTTAGTCACATCTCTTCATTCTTTCTCCATGCAACAGAAATGGTACCAGATCTAATATGACCTGGCATATATTTTGATTTCCGTATTTATTATTCATTGTTCCAAATTTACCTCAATACAAATTTGCTGTAACAGTGATTTTTATAATGTGGTTCCATTGAATTTAGTCATCTGGGGTTTTATATTAAAATAATGTGAGATGACTTTTTATTGAAATCGCGACTTTATTATAAATTTGATTAAATTCCTTTTTTAAAGATATGAATAAAACTATTTCTTAGAAAAGAATGAGTATTTAAATGTACTGTATATTGTTTCAGAATATATTACCCAAGATAACACAGTACCCACAATGTGATTCTCTTTATCTTTTCTTGTTTGTAATCGATAAATGTCAAAACTTTGCATTATACACTTGTAACAGGATAAACTTCCTAACCTTAAGATATAAATAGTTTTACAGTATATTTTAAAAAAATGACCAACTAACCACAGAGAAAGCATTTTCTACTACTTTTCATATAAGATACACTCATAACCATTGTCATACTACTTTTACAACAGTAAGAAAACATATATACTTTGTGCTGAGTGGGTTCACAAATAAGTGTTAATGCATTTTTTCATTTGAAAATTTATTCCGATTCCACAATTTTATATGTTGCCCAAGGAAAGTTGGGATCCAGCAATGCTTGACTGGAAGGTTATTTGATGTTATGTTTTCTCTGTGTCATTTGACTTTTTGTTGATATTTGCACATGTGTTAGTGAATCATGGCAATATCTATGTTTGTCAAGTTAAGAAATATTGTTCATATTAAATGTGATGTAAATACCTGTAGAATAAAAGTAATAATTTCAAATAATGCCACTTCCTGAATTGATCTTTAAAGACTGGATTGAAGATGTAAAGTTAAGAATATTATTCAGATATCTTTTGTTGGGGCTATGTATGATGACAAGATTACAAGTGTTTTGGGACATTGTGCAAACAAGATAAATGTGACTGCATCTCCTATATGCCTCCGCCTTATAAAATTCAGTATAGAAAATGCATGAAATTATTCATTACACATCACAATGAAAATAAAAAGCCTATAATCAACTGTCAATGGATGACTATGGTCTGGGGGGGGGGGGGGCATGTACCCCCAAAAATGTAAGATCGGTTGAACTTTTTTAGACCCCTTTTTTTTACCTCAGAATTGAAAGAAGGAAACTAAGCTGCAAGCGTAAAGCTCGAATGCAAAAAAATAATGATAAAAATAAGGTAGTCTTTGCCCACTGGTTTGATATTTTGTGTTCTAAAGGAAACTGATGCCAGGCTGACAAGAACACACATGCAAAATAATGAAAGGAGGGTGATTTAGGCCTTAAAATGTCAAAAAAATGGCAAAGTATGAAATTAATTGGAAAAAAAGAGACATTAATTTATCCGAAAAATAATATACACTCGATAATAAATCCCAGAGCGTTTTTGGCCATTTCTTCATTCCTAATTATGAATTACAATGAGATTGTAAGATTCTTAGTTGTAGAACAAATTAATACAAGGAAAATGCGTCATCAAGCCATGTGACCTTATTTTCCCTTTTTCGAGGGGTGGAGCTTAGCAAGTTGTGAGATCTGGATGTTTAACATTTTTTGCTCAATAAAGAGATTTTTTGAACAAATCTTAGGCTGGAATATTAATAGGTAGAGGTGTATTCATGTTTTTAAAGGCCAAGTTAGTTGGGTTGGAGGAGCTGTTTGAATCTAATGAATCTGTCTTCCTATGTTGATACATACTATCAGCAAGTTGGAGGCTAATACCTCAAATGGTTCTTAAGATGTTGTGATAAGGAAAAACAAAGGAAACGCTCTCGGCGGTCTTGTCTGCATTACCGGTACGCAATTCGATATATAGAAAATTGAGGTTGGAAAATTATTTATAGGCAGGGTGGCCCAGAATATTGACTAAGAATCATCAGAAGAATTATTTACTATTAATTGTACCACGATCGATAACTTGAATGAAATATGAACAAATTAATTTAATACAATGATTTATTAATTCTCATATTAAGTTGTGAAAACTGACCCAAAATGGCCTTTGACCTTGAATTTGTGTCATATGATTTGTGATACTTGATAACCCTTACTTAGTGACCTGAAATTCTACTCAATGATTGGGGATACTTGATAATCCTATAGTCCAAGTTTCATTGACTAAAAACTTATCCTTTCAAAAATTCAAAAAATTAACCTTCGGTTAAGTTTTTGATGTTGACGCCGTCACCGCAACCGGAAAAGCGGTGCCTATGTCTCGCTTTTTGCTACGCAGGCGAGACAAAAACTGTAATTTGATGATTGACCTATACTTACCGAAACTCTTAATCAGATTGTCTTCCAATGACGATACATAATATCAGGCGCGTACGCAGGGGGTGTGTTTTGGGGGTTAAAACCCCCCCCCCTCAATGTTTCTGTGAGTGGCGGATCCAGGGGGGGGGGGAATTTTCACGAATTGGGAGAAGAAAAAAAATGGTAATTACCACCACCCCCCCCCCCCCCCCCCCCCCCCCCCCCCCCCCCCCCCCCCGGAGTCTATAGTGATATAATGTGATAGAATGATAAAAACAAAAAATAACATAAGGAAAGACGGAAAGAGAAAGTAATAGAATGATAAAAACAAAGAATAACATAAGGAAAGACAGAAAGAGAAAGTGATAGAATGATAAAAAGCCAAGAATAACATAAGAGAAGGTGATAGAAGGAAGAAACAAAGAATAACATAAGGAAAGACAGAAGGAGAAAGCGATCATGATCAAAACAAACAATAACATAAGGAAAGACAGAATGGGAAAATGATAAAAACAAAGAATAACTTTATAAGAGAAGGTGATAGAAGGAAGAAACAAATAATAACATAAGGAAAGACAAAAAAAGAAAAGGATAGAATGATAAAAACATTTCACATAAGGAAAGACAGAAAAAGAAAGTGAAAGAATGATAAAAACAAAGAATAACATAATAGGTGATAGAAGGAAGAAACAAAGAATAACATAAGGAAAGACAAAAAGAGAAGTGATAGAACGATAAAAAACAAAGAATAACATAAGAGGTGATAGAAGGAAGAAACAAAGAATAACATAAGGAAAGACAAAAAGAGAAAAGGATAGAATGATAAAAACAAAGAATAACATAAGGAAAGACAGAAGGAGAAAGCGATAGAATGATCAAAACAAACAATAACATAAGGAAAGACAGAATGGGAAAATGATAAAAACAAAGAATAACTTGAGAGAAGGTGATAGAAGGAAGAAACAAATAATAACATAAGGAAAGACAAAAAAAGAAAAGGATAGAATGATAAAAACATTTCACATAAGGAAAGACAGAAAGAGAAAGTGATAGAATGATAAAAACAAAGAATAACATAATAGGTGATAGAAGGAAGAAATAAAGAAGAAATAAAGAATAACATAAGGAAAGACAGAAAGAGAAGTGATAGAACGATAAAAAACAAAGAATAACATAAGAGGTGATAGAAGGAAGAAACAAAGAATAACATAAGGAAAGACAAAAAGAGAAAAGGATAGAATGATAAAAACAAAGAATCACATAAGGAAAGACAGAAAGAGAAAGTGATAGAATGATAAAAACAAAGAATAATATAATATAAGGTGATAGAAGGAAGAAATAAAGAATAACCTAAGGAAAGACAGAAAGAGAAAGTGATAGAATGATAAAAACAAAGAATAACATAAGAGAAGGTGGCGAAGCGCGCCCGATGTTTTGATGACAGGCCACTTCACTTCTGCTTATAAGCCGGCCCCCGAGTCCACCTGGCCTCAGTCCGGCTTTTCCAAAAAAGTTGACGTTACACATACATCGAGTCGCCCCAGGGCCGGCCTCGGTCCACTTTCGGACGTATGTGTAACAGGGGTCTTAGTACACTATTAAATAAAACTGTTTAGTATGACACATTCCCAACTGTTTAAAGTGACTCAGTAACATTAATGTGGGTTGATGAAAAACTGCGTAATTTGTGTATGAAATGTTACTTATTATATTCCTTCTACTGTCCTAATTAACCCTCTAACATGCAACAAATCCTGAAAAAATTCTCAAACCACATAGATATTTATGGTCTTCTTAGAAGGCGTCACTGTGAGACACCCTTTAACAGTAAATTCTCCCATCCATTTTGGAATTTTCCCCAACTGTTTATCCATGAAAATAGACATAAGACAGGATTCTCAAAATCTTTCAACATTCAAATGTCTAGAATGGTATATAGAGCCAATTCATTGCTTTGTGACGATTTACATTCACCTAAAATCTTATTAAATTAATTGTAATACATACATGTAGGTATGGAGTATTGAGGAATCAATCAGATCAGTTTTTCCCAATTTTTATCATTAATAATGGACTGTTTTCACTCTTTATCTTTAATTGTACATCTAGCATTGAAGTCACTACCTGAGCACCATTTTCTCTCATGTAAACAATGTTACCAAGTCCCTTTAAGGTAGATTTTTGTCAAATTCAATCACTTATATTCAATGTGTAGCTAAAATACATGTTTGTTGGAATAGTACCTTAAACCTTGAGGCATGACACAGAAAATTTGATTAATCAAGCAGCATACAAAATCTTGTAAGTTCAGCAAACATTTCTTTCTTTAATAAAATTTGATTTCAGTCCAATCTGGTAACTTTGGCAAACATTAAATAGAATAACTAACTTCAAGACAAATACATTTTAACAAGATTTTATATTGACGATAAATTGTAAACTCCAACAATCCATAACACCAACAGGGTAAAACACAAGTGCATATAATTATAAATAGAATATTGATATATTGTATTGCCCTAAGCAACATTCTGTACACAGAACTTATCTCCTTAGTTACCATAACATTTCATACAATGCCATTGATATGCCATCATGGTTCTTTGTAAAATTACTTTCAGAAGACATAATATTACAAATAAAACCTTATGCTAATGTCAGGATTAAACTAGATGGATCTTGGACTGTGTGCGGTCTAAAATGAAACCTCCGGCATAGAGCAATTCTACAAACCAAAACAGAGGCAATTTCTATAATTCAAGTTTGATGGTAATCAATTAACAGTTTCTCAGAATATCGTGATTTTTCATATACATGTATGACCCTTTGATCATTTACCTCATTACCCTAAAATCTAATCAGTTCATTGACTCTGCAAGATACTTACATGTCTTGAGTTTGATGGTAATCCATCCATCGGGTCTAATGATAATATTATCACGAGCTATTTTTGCATACATAACGAGCCATGTGACCTTTGACCTCGTGACAACAAAATCTAATCAGTTCATTGGCTCCGCAAGATACATACATGACCCAAGTTTGGCGGGAATCCATCAATCAGTTCTTGAGATAACGTGATCACAAGCTATTTTTGCATACATAATGAGCCTGTGACCTTTCACCAGTTGACCCCAAAATCTAATCAGTTCATTGGCTCTACAAGATACGTACATGACCTAAGTTTAGCGGTAATCTATCAATCGGTTCATAAGATAATGTGATCACGAGAACGGGACGTACGTACGGATGGACGGTCAACCCGAAAACAATGCATCCAGCTACTTTGTAGCGGAGGCATACAAATCATGGGATGTTTCCATCCTAAAAAACAGAATGTCAGTTGACATAATGTGTACAAAGTAATGATTGGCTGAAGTCATAATGTGATAATTAAACAGCTCCAACTCACAAATACACTTTACTAGTTTCAAATACACCGGTGGTCACAAAAATGGAATAATTTTTTTACCCCAATTTATCGAATGATTTGACAATGATTTATGCCTAATAAATCTAGATAATAGTATACATTCTCAGATGTTATTGAATAATTACTTGCGAGTGTTTGTCTTGCGTGACTGCTAAAGCATGTGTATGCTAGCTACTATGTTTATCAACTAGGAGACCTACATGTACGTCCTTAAGTCATAACTGAAAGTAATGAGGATTAATGCCTCACAAAAGGGCACTATAATATAGCTGATCGACATGGTTTTGATCCTGGGGCCTCACAATTACTAGGCCATTGCTTTGCCACTGAATCATGGCAGTACGCAGCTGGGGCCAGGGTAGGGGGCAGCCCCTGCAAATAAAAAAAAAATGCAGGCCCCCGCTGCGAACAGTCATGATTCAGTGGCAAAGCAATGGCCTCTTAACTGTGCGGCTCCAGCATAAAAACCATGTCGATCAGCTATATTAGTGCCCTTTTGTGAGGCATTAATCCTCATTACTGTCAGTTATGACTTAAGGAAGAAGGTCCCCAGTTGATAGTAGCATACACATGCTTAAGCAATCACGCAAAACAAATACTCGCCAAATCATTATTCAATAACACCTGAGAATATATACTATTATCTAGATCTATTAGGAATAAATCATTGTCAAAATCATTCCATAAATTGGGGTTAAAAATAATATTCCAACTTTGTGACCGACAGTGTAAACTGGAATTAGTTTTACATAAAATTGGTTCGATCCTCCTTACAAGACTATTTCAGGAATGTTGAACAAATAAAAAGTCATTTGAACTCGATGGTAAGATCTTAGAGAAAGAAGTTTTCCTCCAGGAACAAATGGCTCGAAACAGGATCCGTACAACTCTGACAGAACTCTGTCTCACTTGGAGAGTTGAATGATCTGCATTGATTTGCAATGAGGCAGAAGTGACACATTGTTTGGAATATTAAATGGAACAGATATAGACAAGAGAATAGAAGTGAGAGAAAGAAGGGGGTGGAGAATAAAGCAAACATTAAATTAAAGCACAGCTTAGGCCGACATTGAATCATTCAAATACTATACATGTGGAATTTATATCATGACTTCCCTTTTTTGAGATGTTAACAATTTCAAAGTGGTGCAAATAAAGAACAGTTAGTTTACTGAAGTCGCACACAAAATTATACAATCTATATAACATGATGTTGGAAAGAAAGTAAAGATAAGTTAGTTATCTATAATGTATTTCAAATTGATTTCATAATTTCAAGAGGTATGACAGAAGGAACATCCAACAAGTATTCCTATTTGATGTAATATTTTCTGGTGTCTTTTTCTGCTTCTTCACATTACATTATTCACTTTTACCCTGCAAGACTAGATCTACAATCTTTTAACAACATTTTTTTCCTAAATTCCTTTTAAATTCTGACGAAGAGTAACTTAGCCTCAACTGCATTTAAACATTTTTCTGATGATTTTCGTTATTTCATCAATCTGTAATACTTAAGATAACATACCTCTTCTGAGATGATCTATTTGGTTGGAAAAGATCACAAAGAATGCCATCACTCTGGAACATCATCTGAGAAGATACCTTGATTTCTTTTTTTTTAAAGGGTAAAGCAAAAGAACATGCAATTGATTTGTGGATAAGTTACATTTTTTGTTTGCAATTTTGTGCAATATTAGGACTCATGTTTTATGGTAACTAGACAGGAAGCTGCTCAGTCATAAAAAATGAAAGATAATTAATTAACAGATTTTGTTAGTATTTTACTGTCTGGATGAATGAAAATATTTATGAATCAACTAATAATTCTGACTTCCTACATAACCCTCTCTTATTCTTTGTGTAGATACTGAAAAGGTAATTATGAAAATATTGTACCTCTTTTAGTGTTGCGGTTCTTATGAGGAAGATCCTCTACTTCGCGATTGGGTTGCGGTACCTTCAGAGAATATTTTATGCCTAGACTGTTGTTCCCTCCCTCAGCAGCGCAGCCTTCTTCAGTCAGGGACCCATTCAACATGCTTTCCTTTGTTTTCATTCTTCCTGATCTTCTCGCTTTTACTGTTGCTGCATGATCCTCCTTTTCTACTTTGGTTCTGTTTGTCTTCAGTGCTGGATTGTTTGGTTTTGAATTTGTCTCTACTAAGACATCTCTTTTGTTTGATGATGTCGCCAAAGAAGCACCCTGAGATGCTACAGCCTTCTTTGGTGATACCAGTTTCTGGTTATTGTTCTTTTTGGTCTTTTTTGCAGTAGTTATGGAAACGATGTCCTCTCCTTCACCTTTCATTTTCCTCTTCCTACTAGGAGAAACAATCATCATTAGAGCTTGCTTCACATCTTCTACTCTACAAGGTTTATCTGCATCAAGTCCATGATGTCTAGAGCTCTTGGATGATTCCATGGTCATGCCATCTTGAAGACGCATCTTCCGTTTCTGTGACATTGGTGATTCTATTTTGATATCTGGTGGTGTCTGGAACCATTGGGTTGAGGAGGTCATCAGTTTTCCTGGGAATCCGAAGTCAAATTTAGGGCTGTCAGGTGACAAGCTGGCCTTGGTTGATGACATTGACATAACCTGTGAAGGACAAAGAAGAACAAAAACTAGTTTTAAGCAATCGGCATATTAGGCATATAATTTTCACAATTTGAAGCATGGGAATGATGACTGTCACACAAGTGCAGCCAAGACTACTACCCATAGCATAGGAAGGATCTCTCACCCCTCCCAAATTCACTCCTCACTTAATAAGTCATGAAACTGTTTCAAATCTTGACAAGAAAGTAAAACAATTCTTTGTTTTGTAAGGCGTGAGATAAGTGTACAATCACAATTTTATAAAATGTATCAAAAATATAACCAACTATGGTTCTGACAATTAGGATGCTGATCATTTCACATACTACGAGTCACAGGAGAGGCAAATTATATAATATATAGTATTTTCGAAAGCCAATTATTTCACATTTTATGATTGCTTAGACTATGTGTAGTAAAATAATTTGCAAAAAAGGTAAGAAATTAAATTTATTTATTTGTTCGTGCACCGCTAGGGATGGGGGAGGGGATAGTCACTGTCCAGTGTAGTTGTAAGATATGAAAACAGGCTATTGGTTTTTAATAAACCATTAAAAATTCAAGTTTCTAGTTGTTTTACATCTACCAAATATATCGGATCATGCTCAGAAAAAAAAATCCATACTGTTTAGTACAGAAAGAATGTGGACGTATTGGCTGAATGCACTTCAGACTTCAGTAAGTAGCAGTTGTGTGAGGATGGATTTCCTAAATTCATTAAGTTGCAAGGAGTAGTCTTCTATAGGGGTAGATTTTTGGAGAAAAACAAAAATTGTCCGTCAAAGACTTGGGCAGCTGATCATTCCACATCCACCAAAGATGTGTCAAGATATCTAAGTGTCCAATTTTTCTTTTAAATAACTTGAAGCAATAATATTTACTAATAATTTTACTTTAAACTTTCTTTTTCTTTCAAGTTTTCTTTAAACAAATGTGTATCAAACTTAATATTGCCAGTGTTATCCCTTACCTCAGATGCATCCATTGAAGCAAGTGACAGTTGGCTGTGTGTTGGTGTGTGTGTTCCTAAACCAGAACTCTGCTTAATGAAACACTCTCCATTCCAGCTGAACAAGATTTTGTTCTCGTATTGACTGCCTGAGATATCTTCAGATTCTTGAGACAAAGAAGGCAAAATTTGGGCACTACTTTCACTGCTGCTTTTGTGGTAGTACTTGTATAAGGCATCGTTGCCAACATCATCATCAGAATTGTCCTGGACTTCATCTGAGGAACTGTCTCGGCGGGCACTCACTATCCATGGTACCTCCCTTGCATCATCATCAATGTCACCAATTGTGGAAGGCACATCATCTTTCTTTCCTCTTGCTGCAACATTGGGTTTGCAACTTCCCTTGACATCTTGGTCTTTTCCCAGACTAATGATAGGATTCTTGGTGCTCTTAGCATTCCTTCTGCCACGATTTTTTTTCCCATTGGCAAGATTTCGTGGAGATTTACCATTCAATCTCATCTCGGTAGAGTCTTGTGGTCTATGTCCTGGTGTCATGGTGGGAGACTGATTGTCACCAATGAATATTCCGGAATTCACAGTGCTTTCAAGGTTGTACTGTTCCGGATCAAACACATGTTCTGTCACTCCAGCTCTTAATGGTGTCATACTACCTCCTTTCACTGGCACCTTAGTCACAGAAGGGACATGTGATCTGGCACCATCATCTTCAAACTCGTACATCTTTTTCTCTTCAAGAGACAGTTCTCTTTTCTTCAAATGACCTTGTGATACATCCTCAGTCAATTTGCTCTTCTCTCTCTTCGTCTTTTCAACTCTTCCTTCATTAAACTGCTGTTCACGAATGGAGCTTCTGGTGTTTGGTCTTGATGGTGGTGATGACTGATCTAAATTGAAAGTTGCTCTTCCAGTTGAGACATGCTTCTTTGCAGAGCTTCGGTAAATTAATAGCAAAAGAATGTTTTAATTTATTTTTCTTCGTTGTTGCATGTTAAAAAGCAATCTATAATGCAAGTGAGTACTGGAAAATGAAATAATTTCTAACCCAGATGGATGCACACGCACTTTCCCTTCATACTGTCTTTCACATAGTCAGAATTGAAGACATTACCTTTTAAAATCACAAGGGTTTAATATTTGACACTGAAATCTCTTTTTTTTTTGGAATAAGTATTAAATTTTGTTTCTGATTCCACAAATCATAAGTCCATTGAATTCTAAATTGAGATAAATCAGGCTAGGATACATGGAAAATGTGTGTTATACCTAAAACAAAACTGATAATGTGTGTGTTTATAAGCCATTTCCACCTTTTATCCTCCTGATATGCCCCTGTGCTTCATCTGAATGTTGGACCATTGGGAAGTGATAAATTAATGTATTATTTAAACAGAAAACTCATACCTGAGAGTTCGTTTCCTGCTTGTTAGAGACTGTGGATCTTTGATGCTTGAACATAGGGTACACTCCGGGCATGAACCGGCAACACTTGCAGGGCTTCCATCACTGAGAAGTCCACCATAAGAGCTGATCTGGTCCAGAGGAGCTTTCTTTTTGCAAAGTCCTTGGAGTATTGAACCTTTGAAGGAAGATTTAGCAGTAGTGCTGCAGATGAAGACAGCCAAATGTGAATTAACAATTGCAATATCTTAAAACAACTCAAATTTACTATTTATATTGTCAGTCGTCCAGGTAAAATTAACCTAGTGAATTATCATGAACCTCTTCCTCCTGAAAAACAGCACTGTTGCCCAAAATTCACCTCCCCAGCCCCATCATGTTGGAGTGTTCAATTTTGTTTGGGATAAAATTAAATTTGGAGAGGGTTTCCTCCCTAGATCTTTTGAAATTCCCCTCACTGAGAGACAAATCATGAAACGTGTATTATCTAGTCAGTTATGAACCATACTCAATGACTTATGATTAATTTACTAGCTTGTTTCTAGATTAATTTACTAGCTTGTTTCTAGAAAAATTGGCTGATGTGGTTTTCCTGCAGGAACACCTGCAAGACCATTCTTCTATGAAAAAGTTCATACCATGACGATTTGAGACAAAGGGTTGCACGTTTCTCTGCCGAAGCTCTCTCCCAGAGGTGCTTAATCTTCCTCTCGATCTGTTTCTTTGGCAAGAAAGGATATCTGGCAGACAGTTTGGTTTTTTTGATGTTGTAGAAAGAGTAATAGTTGGAGTCCGATTTGGTCTGGTCTGATGGCCTCCTTCGTGACAGAAACAACGGAGGTACCATCTTTCTGCTTTGTTTTTTTTCTAATCCAGAGATGGAATGCGATTAAAAAAGTATAGACACCAATTATCAAGATAAATTAATTGTTTTTTATCATCAAATTCATGAAGGGGTGACGAAAGTTCGCTGAGATTTTGAAAATATTATCAAATGTGATATTTGATCTATGATTTCTTACATTCTACACAAATATATTTATTTCAATTATTACCAAATGGACAGCAAATTTTGTTAATACAAATTGGTTCAACTAGAAAATTTATTGTCAAAGGATTCCAGAGATATCGTGATCTAATATTTAGATGTCAGATCTGCGTGCGCGCTGCAACTAAGAAAGTCATAAAAACAACGAGACCTTACTTCACACTATGGCGCTGACCCCAAAACTGTACAAACTATAGTTGTTGCCCTCTGCATGTCATCCACGAAATATGCTTGCCCAGTTTCGTGCAGATCAGCCCATGTGTAAAAGCTTGACACCACACATATCGAAAGATAACAGGCTGCCTGAAACCAACAAAAAAAGAGGAGATATATCACCTCACTGGCTTCGGATCTGCTAATCAAAGACGCACTAACACCTGCCTAAAGGGAACAGATGAATAATAATAATAACTAGAAATATCGCAATCTGTATTGCCGCGCAATGCGAATGTATCCCCCGGCAGTGGCAGCGATTTTGTGTCATCCTTGTGTTCGAAGGAGGAACAAAGATCCTCTCTCCCCTCCCTGAAACAGAAGGATGACGTAGAGATCGCCACTAGTGGCTCAGACTATTGACAAGACTAGGAGCAGCATCAACAAAACAATATGTGTGTAGATCAGAGTAATGCATCTCTATAGAAAATTTGAAAGAAATCTGTCAAGAAATGTGGAAGTTAGAGCGCATAAAAGACATATATATATATATACGACCTTTGACCATATAAAAGACGGAACAATGAGGGCAGCATCACCCAAAAGTGTAGATTGTACCAAGATACAATTCTAATTCTCTATACAAAAAAAATTGGAAGGAAATCCGTCATGAAATATGACCTGCAGAGCGCACACTAGACATGCATGCACCCATCAAAATATGACCTTTTGACCCTAAAGACGGAACACTGGGGGGAGCATCACCAAAAATTGTAGGTGTGTAGATTATACCAAGATACACCTCCATACAAAATTTGAAAGAAATCCGTAAAGGAATGATGCAGTTAGACCGCAAACTAGAGTGCCACAAAGAAATCTATCACAATATGACCTTTGACCCTATAAAAGACGGAACACTGGAGGCAGCATCACCAAATTCTAGAGGCTTGTAGATTATACCAAGATACACCCAGGGGCGTCGCTAGACCTTTTTCAGTGGGGTGTGTAGAGGCCAACAATTACCGACAAAACTAGCCCCCAATCACCGACAAAATTAAATGTCCCAATATTTACAAATTTAACCCTATATACCCGGGCCAAAGGCTAAATTGTTTTTCCTACGGACCATCTATAGTACCGGTACTTGCGTATGCACAAATGGTCATTTTCCTCGACGACATAAATATACAAATTATTTTGTCAACTTAGTCAGCATCATAGCTATATATTTTAATGCAGGCGCGGAGCTAGGATCTTATTTTAGGGAGGGGCGGTAGTGAGCAAGCGAATCACTTAAAGAGCGTGTGTGGGTGATAGGCCTCCCGCGCGAAGCTTAGACGTTTCCTTAAATTATTAGGAAAAGAAGACGTTTTATTGTACCGTTCTCGACTGTTAATCCTTGTCTGAATGAAGTTTCCCATCTCCCGCGCGAAAGCTTTGACATTTCATTAAGTTATTATAAAAAGACAAGCAGGACCCGCGGAAATCTGCGGGATTCTAGAGGGGGGCGGGGGTGTAAATATATATATATAGAGACTCTCTAAATTAGAACCACCAAGAACTTTATTTGCCATTTATAAAAAATACAAAAAAACGATCCAACTGTACCAGTAGTTATTCTTTAAGCCACTGGAACTGCGTAGAGTTCCGTAGTGTGGCGTACCGACTACGCAGAAACTAGCCTGCGTATTAATAGGAAAATAGTCTGTGCGTAGGTTATGCTTAGGCTGGCGTACAGGTTTGCTTATGGTTGCTTACTGTGTGGAAAGCTTTTACTGCTTTGTCGATCTGGCGTAGGGTAGCGTACTGTTGCGTAGGCATGTAGCGTAGTGTTGCGTAAAAAGGCGTACTTTCTGCCTCAAGTTTCTACGCCGAAAGTACGCGAAAAAAATTAAACATGTTGAATTGTTTTCGTTCATCTTGCGTACCCCTTTCCGTCCCTCAGCATATAGTAACGTAGGCCAGCGTAGTTGGTACGCAACACTACGCAACTCTACCTATTGACCCCACGCCAATTAGTGACCTGCCAGTGTTATAAATAAAGTATTACAAATATGCTCATCTGACCCTAATTATGCCTAAAACCCCCGAGCTTTTGGGGGTTTATGGCCCCTTGAAACCCGTGGACCCTACGCCTATATTATACACTCAACTCGCTGCGATCTGATCTCCCCTATATGCATATCGCGTCTGTTTTCGCCCTGGACGTCGACACGGAGGAGGAACTCGGGCGGAGTATAGCCAATTCCACAGAGTAGACTCTCCCCCGGACGATGGCACCGAGCACCGGGACCCCGAGGGGAGGGTTCAGGAGGAGATAGCTGCACCAACTTTTGTCGGCCATCTTATTAAAAAACAATAGAATATAAAGGCTCGCGGAGACGTCATGCCCCCCGCGGAGTCTTAGCGTATTATTATTAGTGTGAAGACGATTTGCTGTACCGTTCTTGACTGTTAATCCTTGTCTGAATTCAGTTTCTCCCCCTCCCGCGCGGAAGCTTTGACATTTCATTAAATATTTAGAGAAAGTAGACGATTCGTTAAACTGTGCTCGACTCTTAATCCTTGTCTGAATTCGGGTTACCCCTCCCGCGCTTTTGCGCGAAAGTTTTGATGTTTTATTAAATTCAGTTTCCCCCTCTCGCGCGAAAGCTTTGATGTTTCCTTAAATTATTAGAGAAAGCAGACGATTGGGTGTACTGTTCTCGACTCTTAAATCCTTGTCTGAATTCAGTTTCCCCCTTCCAGCGGAAGCGCGAAAAAGCTTAGACGTTTCCTAAAATTATTAGAGAAAGCAGACGATTCGTTGTACCGTTTACGACTTTTAATCCTTGTCTGAATTCAGTTTCCCCCTTCCCGCGAGAAAAGCTTAGACGCTTGATTTAATTATTATAGAAAGAAGATGATTCGTTGTACCGTTCGCGACGCTTCTAAATGAAGTTTTCCCCTCGAGCGCGAGGCGCGAAATTTTTGGCGATTCAAATTTAAGAGAAAGGAAGACGATTCGTCGTACCATTGTTGCACCGTTTACGATTCTTATTAAGCCCTTTTTATCTGAATTCAGTTTTCCCCTCTTGCGCGAAGCGCGGAAGCTGTGACGTTTCCTTAAATTATTAGAGAAAGCAGACGATTCGTTAATTGTACTGTTCGCGACTCTTATCTCCTTGTTTGAATTAAGTTTCCCCTAAAATTTTAAACCTCTGATTTCTTTAGCTGATATTATAGGAAAGTGAAACTACAAGTATTGTAGTTGTAGTCACTCTCGAAGTTGTCACAGCGGATAAAAAGTCACAGTTCGTAGGGAAAAAACTCACGTACCGACTTCAAACTTCTGCATTGATATAGTACACGAGGATCGAGCAAGAATACCGACACAGCTGACCCGACACAGCAAGCAAACAAACTATAGCAAGTAAACTTCTATATGTAGTAAGTGGCAGGACAGGATCAAGTGGGAGAAGAGTAGCATTGATAAATAAACACGGATCACAGTCATATTGAGACGCACACAATGGGTAATCCCGGAGACATTCCTTTACTTTGGAGACAAAGTCATGGCGTATCTGAAGATGAGTCGGACAGGATGCTATAAAGTGTTCAACTGTCTCATCAACACCTTTGCACAGGAGGCATAGCGGATCAGCTGACTTCTGGATTTTGCAGTCTTGTCTGAACCAAATACGTGTTGGAGAGAAGTTGAGCCCTCAGCAAAAGAGCTTGCCGTATGATGTAAGGCAAAGAATGTTGTGGATAGAGTAGATGCGGAACCAGAGGTATCTTGCTTGACCAATACTTAAGGGACGACTTGGAGAGTACACCAACAGCAGTCTTGGCATGTACAGCGTCTTTAATCTTGAACTTAATCAACCGCTTCCATTTGAGATATGAAAATGGATTGGACACCAGACTCTCAAGATCAGGAAGATCATATCTCTGCAGTATACAACGGAGTGCTTGGATGGAAGGAGCATTCACCGCGATAGCTGCTAGAAAAGTCTATGATTCAAACCTTCCACTGTCAAGATTGAGGACCTGTCTCAAGTGCTCTGTTGGGTTAATCCTCTCTCGCTTGTTCTCTCTCTCTCTCTCCTTCTTTCTCCCCTCGTTTCATATCACAGTGAAACGACGGGCAGTACGTAACTCCAAGGTGTTGAATATGCTCCGTAGAGATGTCATCTGTACCACCAGCCTTCCCTTTCTTGAGACAGTTGATGGCATCATCAAGATCAGCAGACGTCAATGTCCAGCCAGAGTCGTAACAAACAAAGTCTGAACAGCTTCCTAGTTTACAGGTTTCGGTTTCGGTGGTAGGCAGGGTGTAAGGGAAGGTGTAAGAGGAGCACGACTCGGCGTTTGACAGGGCCGAAAAGTACATCTCCCAGGGCCAGGCCACAAGAATGGAATCACCCTCATAAGTCTGATCTTTATAACAAAGTGATTCAGTCACAACCTGCACACTCAATGTCATGTATCAGTTCCTGACTCTGTTGCACTCTTGACCGTCGGAGACTCTTCCTGAAGTTTCTCTTACACTGGATATGATTTGAATGGCCAAGCCCACCCTTTTCCTCTCCGGAATGTTTCCAACTCTTCCTGGCTTGCTTTGACGCTTCATATAATCTTGCAACATTCTTGTTCCACTCCGGCTTTCCCTTCCTGTTCCCCGTTGGATAGGTGTGAGGTAGATCAAGGGACCTTTTAAGAAGCTCATCACACAGCTTACACAATAGCTCCTCTGCCTCTCCTGCATTGATGGCTGAAATGCTCGCAACACTCAGGAAGAGAGACTTGGCAAAAACTTCAAGTGGGGATGTGTAACACTCATGGACTGCAACTCTATTGACAGCATGCCACTTCACCTTCACCCGTCTAAGATTTGAAACTTGAAGAGGTCTTGAGGCATCCGGGTTGCTGGATGTGATTCTAGAGGATCTTCTTGCTGTCACTACTAAGTGATCTGACATGTTGAGAGGATCATCACTGTCTAGTGTCAACAGATACCAAACTGTAGTCCAGCTCCTTAGAAGGAACAAGAAAACCGCGCGCGCGCGATACAGCTGTTTGGCTAAATTTAGCAAAACAACATAACTCTGGGCTGCGTACGTGTAGACCTAGAGAACTAGGCTACATCTCTTTCGTCGATTCTGACCAAAATGATATGAATATTGCAGCGTTTGGGAGGGGCTGTATCTTTTGATAGAAACATCGTTGAGGCTTGAAATTTGAAATGTATTAATCTAGGCCTAACAAGTTAGAGTCTAGAGGTCTACATTTTGTATTCAAATATCAAACAAAACGATCCCAAATTGAAAAATCGTTCAGACACCCTAGGCCTAGACCTACTCGAAGAGTAGACTAGTTCAAGATCTAGACCTAGGCCTAGATTTCTAGACCTAGGTCTAGTCTAGATCTATGATGAATACAAAAATATATGAATCTAGAGGGTCTAGGCCTAGAAATATTTGTAGATCTAGGCCTATCTAGATCTAGATTTCTAGAGTCTAGATCTAGGCCTAGACCTAGATCTATAGCATAGTAGAGGTCTAGAAAAAGGTCCTAGGCATAGACTCTATACGGCCTAGACTAGACCCTAGGCCTAGAAATTAGAATGTTATAAAAGTTAGACTAGTCTAGATCTAGACCTAGATCTAGATTCTAGACTAGATCTAGATCTAGACTTATTAATAAATTAGTTTGTAAATTGGGAATTTGACCCCCCCCCCCCCCCCCCCCCCCCCCGTACGTTGGCCTACATTTTGCAGATAAAAGGAAGATCACAAATGAGACATTATGCGTAACGGTTAGATCTAGATCTAAAGTTAGACCCTACGTAGATCTAGACTAGATATCACCTGATATCTACGCGTAGGTCTAGATCTATGCATAGACTACGTCGTAAGATCTAGACCTAGCCCATAGGCCAATAGATCTAGTGAAATAGGCCCCGAAACTTACCCGTCTTGTATTTTTTTTTGTAATCGATTAGATCTAGACTCTAGATCTACAAACCATCTTAGATCTAGACCTAGAGACTTCTAACTTCAGTCTTCAGCCAACATTTTCATGACGGACAGCAATAAAAAGGGAGATAAAAGCTAGACCGAAAGCTTCAGTCTCTATAATCGTCGGTTGTTCCACTGAGACTAGACCTATACGTCTGGCTCCACTAGACCTCCGGTTATAGAGACTGAACGACTGCCTATAGATCTAGATCTACCACCACACGTTGAAGATATCACGGCTAGATTTTAGCCGTTAGGCCCCTCCCACAAACATGACAAACTTGCCACGGCCGTATTGTTATGCCCCCAAAAAAAACTGTGCGCCATCTACACGTTCGTAATGGCGTTATCACAGTTTTTCGTCTCGACATCCATGTTGAAAATCTTGCAAGCCGTGTTATTGTTAAACTTTCGCTGCCGGAATCATCTAGATCTAAATCAATCTCATCCCTTCTACCGTAGATCTACTTCTAGTCTACGCCGAAGGCAAAATGATTATGAAGGAAAAACTGTGCGCCATCTAACTTACACGTTCATAGGCCTAGAGTCTAGATCTATAGATAAATGGCGTTAGATCTATCACTTTTTTTTATATCTAGGTCTAGGTCTAGGTCTAGGGTCTATAGACTTCTAGATCTAGGTCTAGATCTAGTCTAGATCTAGGTCTAGATCTGTAGATCTAGACCCTAGATCTAGACTCTATCTATCTAGATCTAGAAAGTCTAGATCTAGATCTAGTAGAGGTCTAGATCTAGACCTAGATCTAGAGTCTAGACCTAT
The DNA here is from genome assembly GCA_035222895.1 of Strongylocentrotus droebachiensis. Classification (NCBI taxonomy): domain Eukaryota; kingdom Metazoa; phylum Echinodermata; class Echinoidea; order Camarodonta; family Strongylocentrotidae; genus Strongylocentrotus; species Strongylocentrotus droebachiensis. The sequence continues at coordinate 1,937 of JAVYIG010001385.1, read as the reverse complement.
ATAGACTAGAATCTAATTAATCTAGACCTAGACTAGATCTAGACCTAGATCTATTTGGATAAATTGGATTTTTAAAACTTTAAAACTTTTGTTTAATGTTGAAGAATTCAGTGGCTGGTGGTGGCGGTAATCGGTCAGCTCCGGTTTTCGGCCAACTGGTTGGATACATGGTAAAATCACTTTAAAATACATCGCATAATAGCATAACACATATCCCACACATACCATACCATGCCAGTGTCACTGAAGAACCACATTTGCAATGAAAAATATATCCTAAAATATCACATTTTAGCGATGTAATCGGCGGTCCCGCTACCCAAATCTGAAAAATCGAGTTTCTTACGCGTGTGTGTAAGAAATATGGGTACCATAAAATGAGCTTTATTTCAAGTATTTTTCAGATATAGAGCCCGATTTTGTGCTGGTCGCAAGCTCAAAAGTATCTCATCGCATGTATTAAATCAATGCAGCCGCACACCGCGACGCACACACGATATGTCCGTCTAATTCAGATTCCAACTTCCGATCACCGCTGTGCCTGTATTCGGCCAGGCGAGCACCCGGAGCTCCGGCGTGGGATACCTGCTCCGCCCGCTTGTGCTATACATCAGCGGCAGAAACGCACGCGCGCGCGAGCGCTTCCTATTGACTTTGTACATGCGGCCGTAAACTGAAACGCTCGGCCGATAACCGGCTCCAAAACAGTGAAAATTGAAATGAATATTGTCATGGCAATTCGTGATTTTTTTTTGGGATTCTTTTTTTGTTTAAATAATAATAATATTTGCTTCATGATTTGAACAAGAAATGATAATAATAGGAAGTAAAGAGTCCAATAATAGGATTTTGTCTTAAGTGGCCGAAAACCGGGTACTTTACTCTAGGGTCTAGCCTAGACTGTCTAGATCTAGACCTTCTATCGGCTATCTGCTATAGATCTAGTCTAGACTCTAGAATCTAGATCTAGATTCTAGATTCTATAGATCTAGGCTATAGTATAGATCTAGACCCTCTAGATCTAGATTCTAACAAGTTAGAGTCTAGGACGCCAAGGACCAGCTCTGATCCCGCCCCCCCCCCCCCCCCCCCCACTCAGGTTTCGAAATGACCGGCATGCGTGTTGCCAAAATGTTCTTTTCGTAACAAAACTAAAAAGAAAAAGGTCGACCCGTATTGACTTTACACACCGGGACTTTTGCTGAAAGGGGGGGGGGGGGGTGCTGAAAAAGGCTCGTATACAAAAGAAAAAGGTCGAGCCGTATTGACTTTACACACCGGACTTTTGCTGAAAAGGGGGGGGGGGGGGGGGTCGGTTGGAAACACGCATACGGTATGCGTAGGCATACCCTAAATAACACTGAGTGGGGGGGCCGGGGCTCGGACACAGTATGAAGGGGTGACCAAAGTTCGCGGATATTTTTCTTTTCTTGCACGTTACAAAACATCCATATCAACATATATCATGTTCCATACGTCATAAGAATCGTAATTTATCATATAATCAGATTCTATAACATTCCAAGGCTTTATTTACTTGAAACCAATGATTAAACGAGAAAATCGGAAGGCTTACCACTACCGACGTCTGTAAAAAAGTGTGACCTAAGTTCGCGCATGATATTTACTGCCCTCTTGTGGTGGGATTTATATACAGTGACATCATTTCAACCAGAAGCCGGATTTTCTATTGAAACATTGAAATTGATAATAATTACTCTCTATCGTTGAAATTTTGCTTAAATAGATAACCCTTGTAAAATTTTGCAAATAAAAGACAATTTGTTTGTATTGTTCACGTGTTAATGTCAGTGTATTCCCTATCTAGTCTATCATTTTTTTTTTTAATTTTAAAAATAAAAATATTAATAAATATGTTTTATGATTGATTGATTGATTTTTATTCGACAAGCTTCCAACATACAACAATATAGGCC